>VDFB02373511.1:0-17175 GCA_007258455.2 Sequoia sempervirens
TTTTTAGGGATTTTGCTTTTTCTATTTTGAGAAAGTCAACCCTGGTCAACGGGTCAACGTTTCCATCTTTAGAACCAAAAATCAACCAAAAAATCAAAAAAATCATTGAAAAATCAAAGTGAAAATCAAAAAATAAAGCAAAAATCAGGAAAAGCATGAAAAAATAAAGCAAAAATCTGGAAAAATCAGTTAAAAATCACCAAAAAATCAACCCAAAGGCATGAAATTCATGGACAAATGTGCCTAAGTCTGGAGAAATTCGTCCTTGCCATGGAGATGAGAGAATGTCCAACCATTAAGGAAGTCCGCCCTAGAAAGAAGGGAAGGTGAAAAGGAAAAGTTCGCCATCAAGAAGGCAATAGCAAAGACTCTTGCAAGTCCGCCATAGAGTGGCAAAGACTCTTGGAAGTCCGCCCTTAATTTGAGGGACATGGCATAGAAGTTGTGAAGTCTGCCCTTGCCTTAGTGAGAAGATGGCATGAAGTTTTGTAAGTCCGCCCAGCCTTGAGGGGAAAATGGCAAAGCCTCTATGAAGTCCACCCAGCCTTAGATGATGGATGGCATGCCTTCTCCAAAGTCCGCCCAAGCCTTGGCAAGA
Organism: Sequoia sempervirens; assembly: GCA_007258455.2. NCBI lineage: Eukaryota > Viridiplantae > Streptophyta > Pinopsida > Cupressales > Cupressaceae > Sequoia > Sequoia sempervirens. Next base: position 599 of record VDFB02373511.1, read on the forward strand.
CATTTGTGAAGTCCGCCTAGCATGAGAAGAGAAAAAATTGAAAATTTGGCTTAGTATTTGAGGCCTTGGAAGGAAAAAATTCGAAATTTATCTAAGTATGGAGGCCTAAGAAGAGGGAAAATGCGAATTTTGGCTAAGTATGAGAAGAAAGGCAAGTGTCAAGGAAGATGAAAAGTCTGCCATGCCTTGATGAAAAATGGAATAAAGTTGATGAAGTCCGCCTAGCATAAGGAAGGGAGAAAAGATTGAAATTTCGCCTAAGTATGGATGCCTAGGACAAAATTTATGAGGTTGGCTAAGTGCACAGAGGAAAATGTACATGGCAAAGATTCAAGAAAGTCCGCCCTTGGCTAAAAGGGATGAAAATTTGTCTAAGTATTATGGAATTTTGCCTAAAGAAAACGTCCAAACACATACTTTGCCCAGAGAAAATCGTCCAAACAAGAGAAAAAATAATTTTGGCATGAGAAATTGTGCCCGACACAAATTGAAGTCCGCCATGGCAGAAGAAAATGAGGATCTAGCATAATATTTATTGGCAAGATGGCTAAAATTTCAACTTGGCTAGACGAAAATTGAAATAAATTTGGAAAATAAACATTTAGCCAAAGAAAATAAGAAAAAAAAGAAAAATAGCCATGGGTCGAAAACGAATGGGTTGGAAATAAATTAAATATTCTAACATTTTAATAATTTGTTTCCAATACTTAGAAATATAAAATGCCTCGGACAAAATAAAATTCGCCAGAGATGTATTGGAAGAAAATAAATTACGCCGGAAATGAGAAAATCCATGAGCAAACTTAAATTTGCCATGAATTAAAACTTGGGAAAATCGAATTTAATTGGACATTTAATGTTTTTTTCCAAGATTTTGAAAATCAAAGATAAACATCTAACAAAAAAATCAAATTTTGGAAAATCAAAGGGATTTGCCTGGATAAGCTCGCCATGGAGTTTTCTCGAAAAAGAATGGAAACTTGCCTAATTGAATAGGAGAAAACAAATCGAAATTGAGAGAAAAAGATGCAGTTGCTAAAACAAATTGAATTCTCCAGCATTATAATGAGTTTAGGTGACTCATTTTCTGGAGACTTCAATTTGAGAAAGTTAATTTCTCAAAATTGTAGAGACAAGGACCACGATCAATTCTTCTGTAGGAAAGATCGATTTTCTCAGAGGAAGGAATAATTTTATTGCTGAAGAAGTAAGTTTTTTCAAAGAAGTGAAGAAGTTCTTGGTTGAAAGTCAAACTTCTCAGCAAGACTGACACACTTTGTCATTTGATTTTTTGATTAAATTATCGAAGTTTGAATCTGATTTGCAGCCAGAATATTTTTCCTAAGGTTTGGAGTTCAATTGGATAAATTCATCAATTCTCCTTCTGTCTTTTTCATCCTGGCTAAGTTCTGGCTAAATTTCAATCAAATTCATTTACTTTCAACTTGCTTTTTAGTATAAATTTAATATTTTAATAAGCTGAAAGTACAATTTTTGAAAACAAGGCATGGGAATAAATTATATTTTAAAGTCTCTGTATTAATGTTATTATTTTTACTGTAGGTTGATGACAATGGTAGGAGAACCATCAAAGAAGGTGTCGATGAAGTTCGCCAGTAAAGGGGTATAGTGAGAGTCAAAGATAAATTCCAAATGGAAAATGTCATAGACACTGATCTAGGACATGTCGACTTCATAGAGTTCAAAAAGAGATTATATGGACATGCTAGATTACTGACACCGATTGCCAAATAGATGGTGAGGAATGGAATTTTCCAAGCATCTGGATTCCCACCTACAATAGACTGTGCCGAGTTGGTGGTAGAATGTGCCATCCATTACAATGCTCATGAAAGACAAATTGTTGCACCTGACGGAAGGATTCTGGCTCACCTTGGCAAAGTGGCAATTCAGGAGGCATTCGGTATCCCAACACATCACCGAACCATCTACAAAACCAAGGATGATGCCAAGAGATTGTATGATAGCCAGTCTGAGCTATGCACCACAAATGTTAATAAGGCATGGCTGGAGAAGCCTAGACGATCCATAAAGAAGACACCTAAGAATCCGTGCTGGATAGATTTTAAAGAGGATTATGGAGATATCATTTTGATAGTGAACAGGATAGCCGGCAATCGACAAGGGGTATATTTTGAGACATGGATGTATTATTTTATAGATGAAATCACTTCTGGCATGAAGATGTTCAACTAGTCTTGAATGATAAGCGACAATCTTCACAAGAAGCTAACCAATTTGGAAAAGACCAAGTCTTTTCATATGAGCTCATACATTGTCTATTTCTTGGCCAGAACATACAGATACTCAAGACTGATTTGCAAAGGAAAAGTTGGCAATGGGAAGAATGAACTCAAGTCTTATGATTGCTACCCACAACTTCAACTAAGGGAGAAATCTCATTTCAGGCGGGTGCACGATTCTTTCCTAATGTATATCACAAGAATACTTCAAGCAGGAACGCATCAGAGGCTGACTTACAAAGCAAAGAGCTTGATAAGTAGATATGGGCCCTGGTTTATCCAGTTTCCCAAGTTTACATATGTTAGGATCAAGGGATTCAATAGAAATCCTTACAAGTTGCCGATTTATCCAACAAATCAGATGATTTTGCTTGAAGTCTTGAGGTAGCTAGAAGAGTACCAGAACATCCAGAGGCCAAGTAAGAAGGCAGCTATTACTTTCCCATTCTTTATTGGGAATATGTTAGAGTCTTGTTTGTCAACACAAGCAACCGAGAGCCCTAGGCTAGAAATCCAGTGGTACTCGTTCACAACTTATAAGTCCAGGGCCAATTTTGACCCACATCATCATTCTCATACCGTGGATGGGAGAAGATACAAACACAGGGTAGAATTGGAGGACTTCTGGGTGAAAATAACTGATGAGTATGAAGTTGGGAGAAGGTTATGTTCTAGAGTGCCAATAGACTTTATGAGGGAAACCGAACTTTGTTGGGTGCCCAATCAATTGTAGGATGATGGAAATTATGTCAAGCCGAGCTTCGATGAGAGCTGACCTCTTCCTTCCATGAAGTGGTCAAAGCCTAAGCATTCAGACTTGGCTACATTGATGAGACCAGTGATTAAGTACTCTCAGGGGTGGGTTGACCATATGGTCTAGGAGTTGAGGTAGAAAAGAGTGACGCTCACGTATGATTTACTGAGCGAGACAGAGTCATGCTCCAATGCCGACGCATCCCATCATGATGATTTGGTTAAGATTGGTGAGAAGAGGAAAGTCATATTTGCAAGCATAGAGCCTATCCAGAAAAGATAGAAGAGGGAGCCATCTCGTTCCACAGTGTCTAGAAAAATTGATGAACTGGTGACTACCGTAGATGGATCCTTGGCCGAGATGATGGGACCTTTGCAGTTCCAAAAAAGAACAATGAACCGATCTAGTTGGATGACGATCAGCCCCCATCTCCTATGGGCACATAAGTACTAGGTTCGGATAATGAAATGGAAGTCAAAAATGATGATTTCGAAGATGGAATGATTTCTACCCTCAAAGGAGTCTTGGATATTCCAAATGAAGGGAACATTCAGGAGGAAGATAGTATCAAGTAGCCTACCATTCCAGATTGGTTGAAGGAGAGGATGAAAATTTAGGCACCAGTTGAGGTCCGAGAAGAAGATGATATTGTGGATTTCTTGGTGAGGTTGGAACAAGTTGCTACTAAGAAACCTGCCAAGAAGTTTTCCACAATTTAGAGGGATGAAGTTGGTGGTCATTCCATACATATTGCAATACCAATAGTGGATAAAGCACAAGATGAGATCACTCCCTAGGAATACGCCATAACCTCTATAGACCTTGGCCCAACAACAAAAGGCCAGGAAGTGGAAGAACTGGACAATTCCATCTCAACTATCAAGGGGAGATTGGAAAAGGAAGTGGCAAAAAAGAAAGAGTACAAGAGGGAGGTTGAACACCTGAAGGAGTATATACAACATCTAACCCAACCACTCAATCAAGGTGATGTAGTAGCTCCTACTCTTCTCAATTCCTCACAGGAGATGGCCAAGGGCGATGGAAGAAAGGACGGTCCTTGGCCAAGGGAGTTGGGAATGGATGGCAGGGGTTAGGAGGCCTTGGCGTCCCCAGCACTGCACAAAATTTTGGAAACATCCCCGAAGCGGAGACTGACAAGGGGATGGCGGGGGCGGCCCGGCCAGGTGATCACGGGGACGGCCAGGGGACTTGGGGACAGCCAAGGGACAGGGGACGGGGACGGCCAGGGGACTTGGGGATGGCTAGGGGACAGCTAGGGGACTTGGGGACAGCCAGAGGACTTCTAGGAGTCCCTTGAATGTCCTCAAGATAGTTAGCCATCCTAGAAGTCCCCTAGCCGTCCCTAGGATGGTCAACCGTGCCCCGAATCAAAGCATGGTCAAAACAAAACATAAAACACATTTTCATAGCAAGGGAGTGTGAACTTAATTATGTCCACCCATTAAATAAATTGGTGCCACTGCTTGTTGTCTTGAAACTTTGGATAAGTGTAACTGATACAATTATTCAAGAATCAATATTGGTTTATGTACTGAGGTGCCAAGATGAATTCCAGTGAATAACCCAACACTCAGTGCTTGTTCTCAATGCTACTGTGCCTCATAAATAAGTCTCACAGGTCTTACTCTATTGTGAAGATGATACATAGCGGGCCTTGGGACATCTGATCATGCAAAACAATAACATGGTAACTGTGCAGATTATTTGCCTAATGCAACTCACTATCATTCTCAGAAGGCTGCACTCCCTTGTTCCAGTTATCAATAAACAAAAAAATTATCATCAGAGTATCTGTTTTCTTAGTTCAAAATCAAGCTAGGAAAAAATAATATGTCCTCACATCAATACTGGGGAATGTGCTGCGGCTTGTACCCATTCAGTCTTATGTTCTTCCATCCATCCACATGTAGTCTGGAAAGGTCTGAGCAACATCCAGTTTTGGCTGAAAGCACAGATTTTTCTTTGGGTCACCCTTCATGGTAAGGTACTCACAGCTGAGGCCCTAAAATCTATAGGGCTTTTTAGATCTCTTTAGTGCCTAGACTGTGAGGTACAAACTGAAGTTTCAACACATTTCTTTTCCCGATGCCTTTTTTCTAGAACTATATTGTCAGAATTTGCTAACTGGGTACAGACATGCTGTTTACAACTCTCTCTAGCTTCTACTCAAAGACTATCTGTCATCAATTCACAAATGCTGCTGATAAAGATCTTGCACAGTTTCACCCCAATTTTCTTCATCTCAAATATTCAAAGAACAGAATGCAATAATCTTCAAAAAGATCAAGATAATCTCAAAGACTTTCATCAGGTCGACTCGGGCTCAAATTTACTGCACACCTCTAATAGTCTCTGAAAATATTGCTGATGGATGCACATTATCTAGTATTATGGCCAACAACTGGCTCATTCCCTTCCACTACAAAACCCCTGGCTTTATGATTCGTGGAAAAAGCAGATTGGGGTCCATCCCAACGAGGTAAGATGTCAATTCAAACTCAGTTTTGATGGAGCTTCACAAAACAACCATGGAAAATTAGGAAAAGAGGGTATAATCTCAAGATGAGCCAAGTATCAGTTGCTGCTAGCACATAGGCATTCAGATAAATAATATGGCTGAATCATGAGCCCTGCTAACAGGTCTCCAAATATGCAACAGCTTGTACTAAAATCAGCCATAGTTGAAGGGAAGTTGGAGATAATTATTCTAAAACTTCTCAGAATGTATGTATAGACTGCAAATAAACTTTTCTTAGTTCAAAATCAAGCTTTCCATTGAATAAATTCTAACTTATTCATTAAGATCAATGCATACTCAATAAACCATATCAACTTGAACACAAATGTTATATGTGAATGTTCTATAATGTATATTATGCATGCCTTATCCATGTTATCTATTGAACATTTAAAATTTCCCTATATTTTAAAAATTTTCCTTATATTTTTATATAGCTGTCCCCTGCCGTCCCTAATTTTGGCCTCAAAAATCGGAAACATGGGGACTCGTCCCGCCGTCCCCTGCCGTCCCCGTCCCGGAAACTTGGGGTAACAAGCAAGGGCACGAAAGCAGCCTCGTTCATGGAATGATTGACGCTTGCCTACGGACAAACTTCTTCTTTCCTTTCTAGATTGGTGGACATGGCGGAAATTTGGGACAACCTTCCAGATATTTAGGAGAGGCTCATTCCATGCCTCAAAGTACTGAAGGGCGTTCCAAGGGAAGAATTGGTCGAAGGAAAGGTGATTGTTGTAGGAGCGGCTTATGATTTTCACCATTGGTTTTGGGCAGTGACAATACAAAGAGATTCTGGAGAAGGCAAAGGTAGATGGGCTCAGAGTTGAGGAGCAAGTTAAAGAAATCCGGGAGAAGATTTATATGATAGCTGCAGATGTGTTTGACAGAGAGATTGTCAAGGAAAACGACATGCAGCTAGAGAGGTTGAAGCATAAGGTTCAAGAAGTTTTCTTCTCTACTACTGGACCAATTCTGAGACAGGATTTCACAAAAGTGGCGAATCTCTTGTCCATCCGAGATGATTTTGTGAGATAGGAAGCGGATTGGGAGAACACCTTTGCCAAATGTGCTGAGGATTTGGATAGGCTTGAATTCAGGATAAGCATGCTGCCGTCAGTCATGATGGAGGAAGTCGTCACGATCGTGCCTAGATTCGTCGAGCACAATGCTGCCCAAGAAGATAGGGACTCCTTCCCTTGAAGATAGCTCCAACTGCTTGTTCATTGCTTGTTTACTGGTTGTTAACTGATGTTATTTTGGGCAACCCTAATTAGGGTTGAGTTGTATTAATCTTGGCCGTTGATGTTGTTTTAATCTTGGCCTTTCATTTGATCTTGAAAACTCAATTTAAACTTGTGATCTCTCACTTTCATTTGTGTGGAGACAGTGTATGAAATTGTTGCATTAAGACTATTTCAATAATAAAAGCTCTTATGCATGATTTGCTTTGAACCACTTTTATTGTCAAGTAGTGAGCAAGGTTGCATAACTTCTTCTACCATAGATTAGAGTTAGATTACAATTAAATAGAATTTGCTTTGAATGTTGGTCAAATGAATGCGAGATTGATCGTATAGATTAAATGGTGAAATATTGCTCATACTTTCTTCAAATGGATGATTTTCATTTGATGCGTAAAGTTAGCTTGAGCTTGTGATTGTGAATGCTTAACTTTGGTCTTATTCGAGGCTTGAAAATTATAATCACACCCTTTGAAGATTGCACCCACTTTGCGTAGTTGTCCACAAAGGGAGTGAAACAAAGCGTGGTTATTCGTTTCACCTAATCTCTGCTGTCTCTTGAATTCCTAAGCATAGATTAGATCCTCTAAACCCTTATCTTTTTGCACCTTTTTCTTTTGAGATCCAAACTGAAAGTCCCAATTGAAGAAGCCTTTAATGATAAATCCATCTAAGTCCCAAACTTGTGAGGAATTCTTTAATGTAAGTCCCTTTGTGTATTACCAGCAAATCACAATGACCATTGAGCTTATCCACATGTCATGACCTGACGAAAGAAACCTTGGAGTCGCCATATGATCTTCTCACAATCTTAGCATATGCGGTGACTTTGTTCAAGAGAGGATAGTGTGTCTTTGGACATTTTATTTTGTGTGTTCGGTGGATGATAAAACGTACACCCAAAAATACTCACCCAAGCAAAAAATGGGAGAGTACTCGGCCACTTGGCGATTAATCACAGAGTATGTAATCTATGAATACTACTATATCAGCATTACAATATGATGTATAATACAATATATCCTAAGATAAACAAACTATATGAAAGCCTAGGTATCAAATATCCATCCTTAAGACATTACAATGATAAGGCATCATGAAAATAAGAGAATACAATGAAAATACCAGGTCTGATACATTGCAACAGCAGTTTGATATGACAGGGCAGCAAACAAACTCAGCTAGCCATCGAGAAAACATCATAACTTCCTCAAACACCTTAGAATGATCCCAAATCTGTTGCAATGGATGAATCAAGGCTAGATGTCCAACCTCCAACTGAGAAACTCCCTAAAACTGGCAAATCAAACTCTAGCACGAATCACAAGGTAACACTGGGAAACTGTATGGCCTCCCAATGAGGGCGACCAGCTAGGAAAAATCAAACACTCCACCAAAAATCATGAAACTCCAGGAAAAGGGGCACCCAGGAGTGAGGAAAATAATGAGCCAATGCCCACAAAATTTTATCAACTCCTCAGGACAGCGTGAACATAAACGTGCTTCAGCCCTTCACCAACCAGTGACTAGAAAACTGATAAAAACTCTCCAAAATGATAATCAAATTGAAAACTAACTCACACCCACGCCAAAATATAAAAAAACATCAGAACCCACAAGATCAAAAAACATGAAAGAAGACATCACCAATGAAGCTTAATCTGCAGCCTTGAATGAAGAAGCATCCACTGTTCAATTAGGAGTTATCTTGCAAACTCGAAACTAAAGAAGAACTAGGAGATGTATCAACCTTGAAGCAAGAGTCTGAAATGATTTCAGTAGCACTTCTTTATAATGAAATTGGATAACCAAATGAGGAGAGGGGTGTATTTATAAGCTCAAACCCAGAAGTTCAAATTCTCAATTCCCTCCAAAAAGGGATGCCCAAAAGAGGAGTAATATAATATTTCATTAAAATCTCTTTGACTTATCAAACTTGGCGTCCAACTTTACTTGGAAATATTAAACCTTTTAAAATGCAATAATCCTCCAATATTGGCATCCACATGAGAGGCCCACATTTTAGAAACAACTTAACTTATAAAGCCTAGGTGTGGGGGCCAAAAAGCAACATTAGAAAATAACATAACTTAAGTTATTAAACTTTCCTTTTTGAACTCCAAAAAAGCTGGAGAAGCCTCTGCCAATACTACACTGCCACATTGCTCAAAATAGTAATTGAGTGTTGAACTACTGCCAAACCACACTGCCAAAAATAATAGTTACTATAATTAGCATACTGCTAAAAATAGTGACTCCAAACACCATTTGAGCACATTCTGAGTAGTCATCGTAACTTACTAAAAATAGTAAGTTTAGAAATAGTCATTGATGAAAATGCATGTGACAGCCCACCAAAGCTCTCTAAAAACCCAGAAAGACCCAGAAACCTTTCTAGCAAACTCCCGCAACAAGCCCTTAAAAAGCTGAGAAGAAACCTCTAAGAATTTAGCAAACTCTAAAAATAACTCCGAGTAGCCCACGGGATTCCGGAAATGGGCTATCGGTCATTAAAAAGCATAGGGCTAAAAAGGGGACATTAGAAGTCGTGAGTTTAGCTTGGAGAAGTTGTACGTGAAAATTGATGGATTGCTAACTAAACCTCTGGCGTAATATCTTATTGTCTTCGTGGTAGCATTTCCTTATGTACGTGTAAGTCCAGAACTGTAAGTTATAGTGCTAGAGTTAATCATAAATTCTTGGGAGGAATATTATACATGTATGGGCTTCTTTAAATGTCACTATGAAGTCATCTTCTAGCTGTGCATGAAAACTTGGGTCCTATGAATTTGCAGTTTATTCCTGTTAATAAAATGCCACCCAGGAAGCATTCCATGTATTCATATCTTCCATTATTGGTGTTCTGGGTGGTTAATAATCAAGTGGAACTTTAGAACTGAGCCATCTTATAAAGTGTTTTGTTGCTACAAAAAATTAAGGTGAAAACATCATCTCACTCCTAAAATTTAATTATCATTCTACGTAGTTGAAATTTTTTGTGCTTGTATTTTGTCCAATTGAGATATTTTATCTATCAATTTTGGAAACTTTTTTATACTTACTCTATGCACAAGTTTATAGTTAATCTAAAAAACAAGAATCTTTCTTCAAACTCACTCCTCACTTGACATGAAAAAATAAAAATTTGAGGTTACATTTAGGGTGAGACATTATACCCTTTCTCAAGACTAAGCGTCCAACTTGGGGCCTTTTTCACCTTTGCAAAGTATTAAAATCACTTAAGTGAAAATAAATAATAATTTGACATTATATTTAAGTGAAATATTAAAATTATTTTACCCCTTATGCCGGAAAATCCTGAAACAACTCATAATGCAATTCTGACTGCACTGAAGTGATGTGGAGGCATTGGATGAATGAATGAGGCCATTTTGGAGACTTTCTAAAAATAGATGCGCTCTCCAAGAAGTTTGGAGAACACCTAGATCATCCAATAACACTGCAAAAAGTGTCATTCAACTCAGAATCATCCCCAGAGCTCAAAGCCAACATCAGAAACCAAGAATTGCTACCACTGCATCCTTCAAGGATCTTGAGTCCTCTTAACACATCCATTTAGCCTACAGGAACTCTAGAAATAGGCTAATGGCCACTGAAAAGCTTTGGATTGAGAAGGGGACATTACAGTCCTCCCTCCCCAAGATTGCTTGTCCCCAAGCAATCAGAAGTTTGGATATTGCAATATCTACTCATCCTCCCAAGTTGCATCCTCGATTGGTAAATTCTTCCATTTGACCAAATACTCTTTGATGGTTCTTCTCCTCAATGTACGCTCTCTAAAATCAATTACTGCTTCAGGAACTAATACAAGCTTTCCTTCCTCTTCCAATGGAGGTAACTCTGTAGAAGCAGCAACATTGTGCCCAAGAGCCTTTTTGAGGCATGGCACATGGAAGACATTGTGCACTTTTCTACTCTCTGGTAGCTCTAGCTCGTAAGCCACTTCTCCAACCCTTTTGGAGATCACAGATGTAATGAGTCCGGACAAATTTTTTTTGTTTTGCAATGGATTACAATTCAGCGGATTGGGTTGGCACTAAACCAAAAACGCGGAAAGTAACTCTAAAAATGTACACCAGGATCCGTGTAGGCAAGGTGTGAGCATTGGTCAGAGGATCTAATGCAGATGCACACTGAAGGGAACTCTAACCAAGAATGCGCCTGTGCAGACGAGCATATGGTCAAAGGATCAATGCATGATGAACAAAATGTAACCCTAACCAAGAATGGCGCCGAGTGATGGTGAGCATATGGTCAGAGGGTCCCTAAACTACTCAACTGAAAGTAAATAGGCGGCAAGCCAGCCTCTTCCACTTATTCAGTGGGAAATACAATAGATTAAATGCAAGATAAGAGAGAATGGCTGATAGTACTACTAACAGCTTACAATATCTCAGAGTGTTCATTTAAATCTAGAGTTTTTCAAGTCTTCATTGCTGCAACAGTGTAGAATGTCTTCCAAAGACCAAACGTAACTTTCAATGCTCAATCCCAACCAAGGAGACAACTTTCTTAATTCTGATATATCAGACCTGCGACATAAAATGATGAAATCTGCAACATAATACTCACTCAAATGTTCATAACTTGCTCAAATCACACTCTAATGACATGAAACGAATTGCAGATTGCTCTAATGATGAAGGCGCCCAAAATGAACACTTAAAACCTCACCAAATAACTCCCATTTATTTTGCACACATCCCAAGGTACTTCCTAAATGGTACGGCCCTCTTGTAGGGGCGATTTTGCTAGGAAAAATCAGAAACTTCGTTATAAATTCCACAAATTTGCAAGAAGGGTCGCCCCAAGTAGACAAGATGAAATAACCAGCACCCAAAACAATATCTTTTTGTATTTTTGATTTATGAATGAAAACTGCCTACAGCTATGCAACATCAGCAACTCTAAAATATGACAAAATGCTTGAATAACATCTACCAAATGCAATGAAACTCAACTACAATGCAAAACAACCCAACTACAAGCTAACCTCTCAACTAGTTGCTATCTTTCAAGCAAGAAGATGAGCCCATGCTAGGAGGTGTGCTTTCCTTGAAGCGAGTGCCTGAAGGCAATTCAGCAGCATAACGATGTAGTAGACAAAAGATCCCAAATGAAGAGCTGAGGCGTGAATATATAGACATGAAGAGAACCATCTAGAAGCTTCAAGAAGGGCGCCCAAAACCCTAATTTTGAATTCAACATTTCCCTCCAAAAGATGGCGTCCTTTTTCACTTACTGAAATATTTCACTTTTTAAAATAAAAGTCAATCACCTTAAGTGGGCGTCCATTTCTCTTAACTCAATATTTGACTTTTAAAACATAATTTATCTCCATGATGCCTTGACCTTTTAAGTCCCCTTTTAAAAACAACATGAAGTTGTACTGCTAGGTAAAGGGGTGCTATAATATTAAAATATAATATTATAATGAAAAATACTTATCTCTCCAAGAAAAATGCATCAGGGGAGCCCCAAAAGCTGGAAGTGCCGACTGAACCAATATTCTGAGAGAATAGTAGGCCCAGACCCCACTGTCCCTTTGCTTAGAAATGAGATTTGCCCAAAAATAGTAAATTCATGAAGTTACTCAGATCACCAAACGAATTATACCACTACGAAGCTCTCTGAAAACCCAGAAAGAATCCGCAATCCAAATCCCAAACTTTAAGCAACAACCTCCTCAAAAACAGGAAACCCTAATTTCACCATCCGAGTAGCCTACGGGTCTGCAGAATAGGCCAACGGTCAACTGAAGCGATCACATCGGGGGGACATTACCTTTGAATGACCCATAGAAGCGTTATGCTCCGTTCTTAGAGTGGAAATAATATAGTTTGTGAAGTCTTAGATAAACCATGTCTCCAACCTTGAACACACGCTCATTACGGTGTTGATCAACATACAACTTGTGCTGATTTTGGGCATGTTGGAGGTTGTCCTTCAAGGATTTTAGAATGTCTTGACTTTGTTGCAATAAATCCTTGGCTTGAGGAGTTCTACTATCACCAGAAAGCAAGTCAATGATGCTGGGGGATTTGTATCCATACAAAGCCATGAATGGAGACATCTTTATGGACATATAATATGAAGAATTGTAACAATATTCGCCCAAATGGAGCCATCTCATCCAAGCTTTCTACTACCTAGAAACATAATTCCTAAGATACCCTTCAAGCCATTTGTCAACAATCTCGGTTTTCCCATCAGTTTGTGAGTGATAAATGGTGCTTGGGGTGAGCACTACACCACTCAATATGAATACCTCCTACCAAAACAAGCTCAGGAACTTGCTGCCCCTATTGCTCACAATATTCTTGGGCAACCTATGCAATTTGAACACTTCTTTGAAGGACAAATCAGCAACTTGAACTATTGTGAATGTTGTAGAAATGGCAAAGAAATGTGCAAACTTCGTCAATCTATCAATAATAACCATAATACAGTCCCTTCCTCGTACCTTAGGCAAGATTGTAATGAAATCCATGGAGATACTTTCCCATTTTTAGTTGGGAATGGGTAGGGGCTGCCGGAACCCTGTTGGAAGAGTGTGCTCATTCTTATTTTGTTGACAGATTTGACATTCTTTGACATATCGAAGGACCTCATCCTTGAGCCCCTTCCATGAGAACCTCTCCCGAATCTGTTTGTAAGTCTTGAAGTAACCCTAGTGACTAGCCAAGGGAGCGTCATGGAATGTCTAAAGCACCTTCATCTTAAGCTTCGATTGGGCACCAAAAAGATTCTTTCCTTGTACAGGATCAAATCATTCACCAGCTTGTACCTTTCATCCTACAAGGTACCTTCAAGTTTTCAACTATGCTGGAGGCGAAGGAGTTTTTGGTATGCTCTGCAAGGATGTGCTCCTTCCAATTAGTTGTAATCTCCATCAAAGAGCTCAAATGTGGCCTTCTTGACAAGGCATCGACCACTATGTTGTTCTTCCCTTTGACATGTTATATGTCAAAATTATGAGCTTGGAGCTTACTGACCCACTTCTGTTGTTTGTCATTGAGGTCTTTTTGATGCAAGAAATGCTTGAGACTGTTATGGTCATTCTTCACAATGAACTTGCCACCAACCAAGTACTACCTAAATTTGGCCAAAGTGTGCATGATTGCAAGCATCTCCTTGTCATATATGGAATATGTCCTTTCCATGCCCCTCAAATTTTAGTTCTCAAAAGCAATTGGGTGTTTGTCTTGCATTAGAACAACACCAATCCCTTCTCCTCAAGCATTGCACTGAAGCTCGAATGGCTTGGAGAAGTCTAGTATAGCCAAAATGGAACATGAAGTCATGATGTGCTTAAACTAGTCAATAAAATTTTGTGTTGCATATGACCATACAAAAGCCCCCTTTTTAGCAAAATCCATGAGAGGACCAGCCAACTGTGAATAGCCCTCCACAAACCTTCTGTAAAATCCACAAAGACCCCAAAAACCCTTCAACTGAATGATCTTCTCTTGGTCCACGCTAACTCCCTTTGAACTGATCACATGACCAAGATACAAGAGTTCGGTCATACCAAACTCACATTTGGATTCTTTGGCAAATAGGGATTCAGTCTCTAGAATACTTAGAACCTTCTCTGAATGTTTCAAATGCTCTTTCCACGACTTACTGTAAATCAGGATGTCATCAAAGAAGACTAAAACAAACTTTCTTAGTTGCTTATTGAACACCCAATTCGTATAAGACTAAAATGTCGCAGGCGCATTAGTTAAGCCAAAAAGCATAATGAAAAACTTATAATTCCCAAAATGACATCTAAAAGAAATTTTCTCAATGTCCTCCCGCATTCTAATTTAATGATAGCTAGATCCGAGGTCTATCTTGGAGAAGCAAACTGCTCAATGTAGCTCATCAAGAACCACATATGCAGTGGGGTTAGTACATGTGATGTCCCCATCACAAAATAAAATCTAAGATAAGTATACATTTAATATATTTATATATTTGCATTCAAATAGAGTAATCATTATAGAACATTTTCATTTAACTCATATATATAAACGTGACTAACTTGGGTACCGTTGGTGACAGATTAAAAGAAGAGATCCTAGAAGAAATTAGGATGTTTTTGCTTGAGGACAAGCAAAGTTGGGAGGGGAGGACTGTCATGTCTCCAAAATTAGAACACTTTGAGATACAAATAAGTGAAAATGAATAACACAATACATATTAAAATTATAAAAGAAAATATTATCGTTTTAATATATTTATAATTACAATCATCATAAGATAATATTGTAATTATAAATATATATCGACGATACACAATAAAATACATTAATATAAATACTATCATAATTATCAAATAATTATTAAGAGATAATATTATAAATATTAAAATATACATTTAAATAATAAATATAAATAATACTATAACTAAATATAAATAATATTACAAATAAATTAAAAATAAAATAGTAAAATATAATACACATCAAAACAAAATAATAAAATGAATATAATTTGAGATATCATTAAGGAATGTTTAACTAAAAGTCATGTCCATTTGTGGGGTTATCTCTATTCAAAGAGATGCCTCTCTTCATGGAGGTATAAGGATATAAAATAAGGAGTGGAAGATAAGGAAAAGGGATAGGAGATACACATCAGATTTTAAGAAGAAGATACAAGAGTAAAGGAATGAAGATGTAAAAAGGAGATCTATCAGTAGTGTGTGGAGAACAATAAAATAAAAACTAGAAAGGTTCTGAATTAGTTTTCAAAAGGCAGCAATCATTTCAAAAGGTTGTGTCCTTTCTAATGAATGTCTCTTTTCAAAAAGATACATCTTCTCATTTGAATGTGAAGATATAAAAAGGGAAAGAATGAGATATGTATAGAAGGATGTAATGCTCCGTTTTCAATTGTGATCCTTCGGTTGGCCAGTTGTTGGCTATTTCAGGAACTACATTATGAGCTTCATTAGAAGGGTGAAAGTGGGGTTCCGTTTTGGGATGTTGTTGCCTTTCGAAGTTTGGAATTGAGTTTCTGTGAGGATTCTTTTTTGGGTTTTGGAAGGCTTGATGGTATGACATGCATTGTGATCCAAGCACCTTCATGAATTTACTATTTTTAGTAAATTCTATTTCTGGCAGTGGTCTTGTGGATTTCAGTGCAGTTGGTTCTCTTCTTCAGCCAGTTCAGTTGGTATTGTGATTTTTGGCTTTTTGATGGATTTTTTGGAGGGATAAGTTAATTTAATTAAAATAATGTTATATTTTAATGATATAACCCCTTGGCCTAGTTATATGTCTTAAAGTTGTTCTGAAAAGGGGACTTCAAGGGTGGACGCCTCATCTGGAGGTAATTTTATATTTTCTAAAGTCAAAAATCAAGCTTATGAAGTGGGACGCCAACTTGGAGAGGAGATTATTTTAATAAAGATTAAAATGCTTACCTGGTGAAAAAGGACGCCACTTTTGGAGGGAAATGAGGTAAAAGTCAAATTTGAATTTTGGGCGCGCTTCTTGAAGTTTCTAGAAGATTCCTCTCAAATCTATAAATGCAGGCCTCAGCTCTTCATTTCATCATCTCTTGTCTTCAGTAATGTTATGCTGCCGGAATGGTAACAGAGTTGCTTCGAGGAAAGCATACCTTCTAGCATAGGCTCGACTTCTTGCTTGAAAGATAGCAACTAGTTGAGAGTTAGATTGTAGTTGAGTGGGTTTTGTGGTGAAATTTTGCATTGCAGTGGTTATTGTGCATTTGTAGTTCAGTTTTGAGCATGTTAGTGAATTTTT
>VDFB02373512.1:0-17394 GCA_007258455.2 Sequoia sempervirens
TCCAATCATCTCATTCTTTCATAAACCCATTCTTATCACATAATCTGGGTAATCCCAATTTCACAGTATCATCAAACCCTATGCTTTTTGAGTGTAAGTCTTCATCATATTTTTCATGCTTTCTCATGATTGTGTCAATGGCCGAGATGGAATTGGTGCCAAATCCCTCATGTAGTTGCATATCATGTCTCTTAGTACCCAATCTATTTTTCACTCTCTCATGCTCAAGAATGGCTTCATAGTTCTTTTTGTGAGCATGCCAAAAATCATCAAGGCATATCTTCAGGTTTGTAAATCTCTTGTGCAACATCATTGCCACAGTGTCAAATTGAAGGTCCTTCATCTTTTCCACTAGCTATTGATGTTCTTCTTGCAACTACTCATATTCACTCTATAACTTTGTATTAGTTCCAGAGGTGATCCTCATTCTAGCATCTTTCATGGCAGTAATTTCCAAATCTAATTTTTCACTTTTCATTTTGTAATAATTTATTTCTTTCATCAACTATATTGTTTGTTCCTTTTTGAACTTGGAAATTCTTATGCCCATGTCTGTTGAAGTGATAGGGTCATTTTCCCCAACTTTAAGGGTCATCGTATTTCCAAAGGATTTTTCGATATCAATGATCTTTTCCCTTTTTTGAGGTTTGCATAGTGCCCATATCAACATTGAATTTTCATCAAGATTGAATCTTCATCAAGATTGAATCTTGACCCTATGTAAATTTCCTTCACACCCTCTA
Organism: Sequoia sempervirens; assembly: GCA_007258455.2. Classification (NCBI taxonomy): domain Eukaryota; kingdom Viridiplantae; phylum Streptophyta; class Pinopsida; order Cupressales; family Cupressaceae; genus Sequoia; species Sequoia sempervirens. The sequence continues at coordinate 744 of VDFB02373512.1, forward strand.
TGTTTAACTTGTATTCTCCTTCCTTTTTATATAAAAACTATCAAAAATTAAGGAGGCACTCAGGTCCCAACCAGGAAATACCATTACACCAGCTTCAAGTAAAAATTGTCTACCCCTTTCAGGGGTCCTGTCCTACACTTCACTGTCTATTTCATCTTTCAACCTTTTTATCAATTTTTATTCATTTTCAAGGGTAATATTTGGGATGGATTCCCTCAACCTTTTTCCTTTGTAATTATATAAAAAATATTTAAATTCTCTTGATTTGAAAAACTCATTATCATAAATAAATGATTAATAGGCTATAAGCCTATCATACGCACAATTCCTTGGCTACTTGTAGGTCCATGTCAAGGAGTTTTTCATATTCATAATTCATCATCCAAGAGATTGTTCTCTATTGTGATTATGCTTCATTTTATCCCACAAATTATTCTTCAGATGAATCATCCATTTCTTGCAACCTTTTCTTTTTTTTCTCTAACTCCATGAAATTTTTTATAACATCCTTTGCTTCTTCTTCTTTGTTCTTAAACACATCTTCCTGTGGTAAAGGAACATGGGTGTATCCACTAAGTTTTTCCTTTTTCTTACAAGAGTGTATGTACCCTTCAGGGTTATAATTCATTCTTTGTGTGTACTCCTTTAATTTGAATTCATCCAACAATGAAAGATAAGAAGATCATTGGCAGTGGGATGTTAGGTTTTCAGGTACATCAATTATAAATTAAGGTTGTATGCCATGGTAATTAACTAATTATATGTTGTTTGTGAATTTCAATTTTTTTAATACAATTGTTTGAGAGTGGGATGCACTACATTTGTACATCGCAAACAATCTTGATTGGATGATGGTATGGATTGAAAGATGTCAACAATCTAGTCGTGCATTAACATGGGAAGGTGTGGCTTCATTGGTTAAAGAAGCTCATCATAATGGAGATTCCAATGTTACACCAAGGGAAATTGATTTAGCATATGGTTTAAGAGATAAAAAAGTATGTATAAATAAATATATTAATCACCCATATTATTTAAGTATTTTCAATTATATTTATGTATATATATGTTGAGTTTTTTTTTCTTTGCATAAATTCAGCCAAGAATAAATATGTTTATCAACTAACGATGCAATAATTTTTGCATGTTTGGCATATTGCAGGTGAAACACCACAAGGTTATGTGGTGCAATGGTCATAAATTTCAAATCAAAAAGTTGGATGACATGAAGAAAACTTGTGATTTTGGGATAGCTGTAGTCTTTTAGGTGACTAATGTTTCATCTAGAAGCGACATACATCCAAAAGTCTCATAAAATTGATACTATGGGATTTTGGATGATATGCTTGAGTGTGACTTTACTTCCTTCAAATTAGTTTTGTTCGTTGTCTAATGGTATAGGCTACGATTGAATGAAAATGATCCCAAGAGAATTTTTATTGAGCATGATAATGGATTGACCATGGTTAATACAAGGTCGATCGAGTAAAATGGAAATGAGCCCTATGTTCTTCCAAGACAATGTGAGCCTAAGGTATTTTCCTTAGAGGTTCCAAGTAAATCGGGTTGGTCATTTTCTGTTAGACATGATCCAAAAGGAAGGTCGGTAAAGTATAATGTGGTGGAAGAAGAAGATACTGAAGAACTAGAAGATGATGTAGATGATGATTAGGATCAATAGTTAGTTGATGATGCGCCTGATGAAGATGTCGAAGAAGAGGAAATAGATCATGATGTTGTAGGAGTTAATGTTCATGAAGATGATATCCATGTGGATGATGACATTATTGAAATTGATATCAATGATAATGATGATGATATGGCCAGTCCTTACAATGTCGAATTTGGATTGGATGAAGAAGAAGGTCAATGACATTGAAATGAATGAATATGTGATTATATTATCTATTTGATATTTATTTCTTGATAGAATTACATTTGACTTATATGGTTACATAATTAATTCATGATGTTTTTAATTTTTATGCCATTGCATAATTAATTCATGATGTACTTTTTAATGTTCTTAATTCATGATGTTACAACTATTGTAGCTCTCTTAGAAATTTCCATATGATCAAATCATAATTACTCTATTAATATTTATGATTAGATATTATTTGATCATATCTTTGGTTATTTCATTCCCAAAAAAATTAGTGTTTCCTCATGTTGACCTCGCATAGTGACATGTGAATGGGGCCAATGTTGATTTTTTTTCAATTTGTGCTTGTATGGAGTGAAACTTGACATAATTATCCTAGACACATGCATTGACGATATGGGAGAGTTTCAAGACTCAAAAATGAGGTCATGATATATAAATGCATCTCACCCTTCCTAATAATACAAGTTGGCTTATTCTTTGTCTCTTCCATGATGTTTAAATGACAAAATATCAGATAGCTCAATCTTTAGTCAAGTAGTATTTCAATCAATGATTCTTAGATATCCATCATGATTAAGCATCACATATCATAAGCCTTTTTAACAATCACTAGGACTGTAGATAATATTCAATCATGTCATAGGAAATAAATCATCAAAAATTATAAAGAAAGAGAAAACCAACTATATAAGCTCAGAAAGACACCATACAAAATTTATATTTTGTAGAAAATAAAATAAACTATATGTTGACATAGCATGTATATTTTGTATATAAACTATATGTTGACATAGCATATATGGGTAAAAGCAAGAATTTGGGTACACGAAGAGGAGAAATTTTGGAAAAAACAAACAGTTTCGAAGGAAAAATGTACACATTTTTAAAAAAATGTGTATGCATTACGAAATGGGTACCCAATCCTAAATCCAAACGTGTACACATTCAGCTTCAGGTACGCAAACCTAAAATGTGTATGCATTATGAAGAGTGTATGCGTTTAGAACTCGTACGCATTTCATGAAAGTTTTTTTTTTTAGTAAGCAACTATATTTCATTTTTCCTCACCATTTTAGTTGGCGCCAGAGAAGAACAAAGGAGATCGCGTATGAATTTCAAAGGCCTTGATTGAAGAAAATTTTGACTGCCACCTCCTCCCATTGACACAACCGAACTCATCGACATATACGTTGGTTGAATTCTTCCATTTTTTTTGCTTTATATCTTGTTTTCTTGTTTTCTAATTATTATTCTGGTTTTGTTTGTTTAGTGTGTTTTAATTCAATGTTTTATAGTTTTTAATTGCATTTAAAAAAACAAAAACGTCAATGAAACAAAGAAATTTAAATTGTAAATTGAAAATCATAAAAAGTAAACCTAAATTGGACACATTTAACTTAGAAATTAAAACCCTAGAAACCCTAGGTTAAAAAATTTACATAGGTCCCTAAAAACTAATTTACACAAGTTAATCCCTTGACCTAAACTCTAAAACATAAACCTAAAACCCTAAATTAGGGATCCTCAAGGAGGTTTAGATTACATTTTATATTTGACGTAACCTTCTTTGTATGATTTTTACTCTCACTCATGGTTCTTAGTTTATTTAGGGTGGAAGTGATGAAACGTTCAATATTAGGGGCATGTGATATAATAGAAGAGGTAAAATAAGGATGTGTAGTAAGATTCGATGACATAACATGTAGGGAGGGATCACAAATTATAGTCCATAGGTTAGGTACACTTTGGTATGTTGTTGGTGATCCACAAAACTACGAATGAAATTAATAATTGACTAATAAAGGGGTACAAACAATCGATGCATAGATATATATATATATATATATATATATATATAAACCAAAAAATTGATTTAATTATAATATGTTCACATAATATAAATTTGATAGCTAATTTTATCTCAAAAAATTTCATGATTGTATAATTTAACTTGAGAAAGTGTACCAGTGAAGTAAAATAATATGCCTCATGTGAAACTATGTTCTTGATTTAATAATTTCATATATCATGATGCTAGTTGATATGAGCATGTAATCACTCTACATCAATGTTGTTAGATTATATAGTGTATGATGTATTCTCTTAAAAAAACATAGAAATGCAAGTCATACTTGCTAATCTAGACTATGTGTAATATCGATAGAGCTAGACACATAAATGTTAGTAAATCAAATAAATATTAAAATGTGAAGCATGAATGATTTCTACCCATTTCTCTTATTTGGATGAGATCCTTTGTGAATTATGTAACGATGAATTATGATCATATTTAAGCCTTAATTTATAGGATGTTATTCATAAGATCTATATAGGTTGTGTGTAATCCTAATTCCTATTTAACTCTCATGTGGTGGCGTTGTTCTAGATTAGGAAAACCAAATGTTGTACTTTCCTCCTAAGCCTTTAATTATTATCCAAAGCTAACTTGTGGCATGAACACTTCAATGGAAAATTCAAATTATTTTTTTGAGAAACTTGATAGATGATTCATAAATGCAAGTCAATTCTATAACCAAAGGTTTATTTTCTAAGATTATTTATTTATTGAATTGATCAATTGATTCCTCTCTTAGTGGCAGTTAAGTTCTTTTTTTGAAAACCCATGCATCTCTAGAATTTATATAAATATTCAAAGGAAGAGTCTATTCCATAGAAAAGTTTCAAAAAATATATGATTAGAAAAAAAATTGGGTCTAAATCACTCTAGATCTCCTCTTCCTTTTTAAATCATCCAAGAGTGGTTAGAGTCCAAATAGGTTCAAAATCCATCATAACTCAACTTACTTATAATTGAAATCTAAAATTCCTAATTATTGATATATTGAAGCTATTCCTAGAATGTCACATATTTTATTCAAAGCACTAAGTTTAGATGGTAGGGTTTCTCATTTTCTTGTAAAAATTTATTCATGTGTATTCTATATGTTTTCATGTCATGAAATCTCTAAATCTAAACCTAAACCTAGTTTAGCATTCATTTTGTTGTAGGACCTTAAAATGAAATTTGGTTGCCAGCAGAACTCCACCAAATTTTATTCCCTTAAGCCATGTAACATTTTTTCCTAGTCCACCTTACTAGACATAGATCCCCTTAAGCCATCCTATCACCCTAAATCGTAAATCGATGTCTTAAGGGGTCTTAATATGACATTTCTTAAGGGGATCAAAGAAGTTCTCAAAAATTGGTGACTAGAGCTCAAGCTCATCTTTGTTTATTTTGTACATTGCAATTAGGTCACTAGCATATATCTATGTGTCCCTTTGAATGTATTCTATTAATTTTTCATTCTTTTCTTTGAGTATTCTTTGAAAACAATGAGATTATAAATTTTAATGTTAGTGTTAATCTTATAATTTCTTCTTAACTACTTTGTCCCACACTATATAGAGATCTTTGGGTCTCTTGTATCATGAAATTTTAAAATTTAGATAATCAATTTATGTCCTCAGTTCAATTAGAATTTTTTCATACTCGATTAACACATCTATTCATTTTGTTCTAGGACAAAATGAAATTTGGTTTCCTTAGTTAACTCCACCAAATTTTATTCCCTTAAACCATGGACCATTTTGTCCTAGGACCTAACTACACATAGATCCCCTTAAGCCATCCTATACCCTAAATCGTAAATCGATGTATTAAGGGGGAATTTGACATTTCTTAAGGGGATCAATTTGGTGAATAGAGCTTGGTCACTCATCTTTTTTTATATTTTGTACATTGCAATTAGGTCACTAGCATATATCTATGTGTCCCTTTCAATGTCTTCTATTAATTTTCCATTCTTATCTTTAGTATTGTTTGAAAATAATGAATGAGATTAAATAAATTTTAATAAAACCCCATAATTTCATTTCTACCCTTCATATTAACAACCCCACACTGGACTCAATTTGATGTGTACATGCTATGAATTTTTAATGTTATGGATTTTATAATGTTATAAATTGAATGGTCTTCAAATGAAATATATTTTGAATTTTTGCATGTTCAATGTGATTTTTAAATAACTTTCAAATTGTGTGCATTATTTAATTAGTTTGTTGATATATATTTTTTAATTGTTTAACATGCAGTTGCCATATCATTGCTCACATGGATCCATTGTTTAATTTAGAGCATTTTATGCCCAATCAAGAAATTCCTATAGATCCCATACATCCCAATCCACCACATGAACATAACCCTAACACCTCCATTCTCCTCCGTTGATGAATCAATTAGAATATCTCATTATCGATTCGATAAATGATCTAGAGTCCCTCTACGGTTTCATCTACTATCATCGATTATGTTTGATCTATTGATGCAGACCTAGTTAGGTTCCATCAATGGAGAGAAGAGAGGAGCGAATTCTATGTAGATGGATTGTCATATAAAGAAATCAATGACCTAAAAATTACCAAACAAGCCATGTGCCAATATTTTATTAACCACCAAACAAACCAACCCATTCCACCCACGAAAAAATGAATTTCAATTTTATGGTGTAAGAACTTGCAGATAGATGCGCATTTTTGGGACAGATGGTGGATGGTATTTGATAGTCCACCACATGGAAATAGTGAGGTTCCCTTATACTTTTTGAGAAAGTTATGGGCTAAGTTTGAGTTGGGTAAAAAACCCAACTATTTTGATATGAGGTCATTTCAGGGAGTTGGGTGTGGTATGCCCCAACATAGACGAAGAGTACATGTTGATCCTTAGTGACATGCTCCAATTGCTCCTATTGTTCCTCTTCCTTCTCCTAGTGTTCCCACTACATTTCAATAGCATACCATGTTATTGACATTAGGAGAATTGAGTTCACTTTCAGGACATCTCACTCAGCAAACTACACAAGAAGCCACTGAAGTGCCCAATAGAGAGCATGGAGGCTCGAGCTATAGGGATACTCATACATCCACTTCAGGTGACCCACATGCATTTGGGACTGGGTCATACCTGAATTTACTATATTCTAAGTATTGTCCTACACAGGTATGTTCATCTTTTTAACTTAAATTTAATTCAAGTTTGAAATGTGAAAAATTCATGTAAATAATAACATCAAATTATATATATAATATAATATTAATTCAATAAGTGTTTGGTGTAGATGCATGATCACGTGATGCTTGAAACTCAATATGATCATTGCATGTATATGTCAAGTGTTGTAGATCTGGGCTCACCTTTTGGATAGGTACTTGAACCAATATATATTAAATAATTTGTGTGGATATATATCTAATTTAATTTGAATTTGTACACATGTGTGAATTGATATATTATATCTAGATGTAGGGAGGTCATAGGATACCTAGTACTGACCAACCACAAGTTATAGTGGTGATCACTCCTGAGACATCATCAGCTTAGGTGTGTGCTTTCAAAATTTTGTTAAGTTTAAATTAATTACACATCATAGATATAATTTAATTTTTTCATTTACATACACATGTTTCAATGATCTATACGAACTATTGTACATCTATATGTAGGAATTTGATGAGATACCCATGGCGGGCCGTGCACCTAAGACATCATTGGCATTTATGCATGGGCAATCTCAGATGTGTGATAATGAGGTCATATCATTTGAGGTTGTAAAATTTACTTTAAATCTCCTTTACAATTTTTACAGACCTTTTAAATATATATATTTGATGTTTTCACATATTGTTTGTTTTATATGAATATGCAAGATATAGTAGATCAGGCATTTGCATCTTCTCAAGTGATAGTTATGCTACCTGTTGAAGAAAATGTGCCAATTGTTGTAACAGATTCACATGAGCATATGGTAATTTATGCATATTAGAAATCATTTTTACTATATTTACTAGATATTTAATTAAATTTATTTTTATCTAAAAGTTTATATTTTCAAGTTTAAATATGTTTAATTATATCAAAATTTATAAATAAATTTAAATCTAATTTCAAGTTTCTTGTACTCTTTTACAGCATGATCCACGTACATCTAGTCATCATGGAACAAAGAGGAGACTTGATTTGACCGATTAGCCTGAAAGTTAGATGGTTTTATATTTTATGCACTATAGATCTCTAGTTTTATTTAAATATATGTGTTGGACTTGACATATAAATTTTATGGACTATCTATCTCTAGATTTACTTTGAGCATGTTATTATCATATTTGTGTTTATTTATATCAGTTGAATTTAATATGATGATTATTTATGCAATCAATTATGATATCATGTTATGTTCATTTTCATGATTATATGCACTCATACATATCTATATTTATATTTTATCTAATTTTCAAGTATTACATGCACTATATAAATTCTTATCTAGAATCAAATTTTATATATATATATATATATATATATATATATAATTTGATTCTAGATAAGAATATATATATATATATATATAATTTATCACATGGTTAGGTGACAAATTAAAACATTCCTTAAATAGTTTAGATCATATTCATAATAAATTAAGGGCAGGAAATTTTAAGTATTTTCCAATTAGATAGCAAATATTTGAATCAATAAACAAAAAAACTATCTCCTTGTATGTATAAAATGTATAATCTATACAATTGAATAATTATATAAAATGTGGTAAATACAAGACATGAAATGTATAATCTATAAAATTGGAACAAGATATTTAAAAAGTGACATCGAACAAAGATATATAAAGTATATCAAGATGTTTATTACAACTATATAATATGATGAAACATATATGTGCATGTAGATACAATTAAAACTTATCAACTTTTAGGTGAAGACCAAAAATTGATATTTACATAGTCTCTTGATAAAATAATTTTCCAGTTCAACAATCACTTCGTAGACCAACTTGATGAGAACCTACAAGAATAATTAATGTAAGTAACTACAATTTTTATGAGTCATTTAAGAAAAAATTTGATGCGAGAAAAGAACTTGATATATAGTAAATTCCATACAAATTCAAAAGATGTTTGCCATAGGATGGATTAAGGGGACCTAAGAGGATATATAGCTTAAGGGGGGTCTTAAGAGAATGCCTTAAGGGGAGTTAAGAGGATGGTTTAAGAGGATGCATCTCATGAACTCTAGGATATGGCTTAACAGGTCCTAAGAGGATGGCTTAAGGGGTATTATGAGAGTCCTTTAAGAGGATGGCTTAAGGGGAGTTGATAGAATGGATTAAAGGGATGTAAGATAGTGGATTAATGGGATGCATGTGATGAACCTTACAATATGGATTAATAGGCCCTAAGAGGATGGATTAAGGGAAATTATGAGAGTGACTTAAGGAATGCAATATTATGGATTACAAGGATGTAAGAGGATATGACTTAAGGGTCCTTTAAGAGGATGGCTTAAGGGGATGCGAAAGGGTGGATTAAGGGGAGTTGATAGAATGAATTGAAGGGATGCAAGAGGGTGGATTAAGGGGAGTTGAGATAATGAATTTATACTATCAATTAGTATCTAGAACTATATATAGTTACCTATCTCTAGATTTGAATTCCATTGTAATATATGTGCATCTCGTCTCCTTTTTGTAAAGCATCTAATTTTGGGAGACCTGAAAGAAAAAATGATATAAAAATTTAATTAGGAAATTATTAAATACAAATATATATATCAATTAACTATATAAACAACTAGATATACTTACCAATATTTATTTACTCTGTTGTACCATCTGCATCCTCTTTTTTTTTAATGCATCTATGATTTTCTCATGATCATCCATTGAAAGTGTCCATAGAAATTTATTAGTAGGCCTCCCTTGATATCTAACTAGTTTTATATTGGTTTCCAAAATCAAATGTGAATAATGTATAATCTTCTTGTGTCTTTCATAATCTTCAAATGTAGGAAATCCATTCTTTCTCATCAAATATTTTTGAAGCCAGGTGCCAACAATAACCACTGAACTAGTTGGATACTCAAATCTTTCATCATCCACTATAGGATGTGCCAACTTATGTTTTCTCTCAACACATATAGCCAACCGATAATTTGTCTCATCTTCATTCCCCTCAGGTGCAACAACAACATACACATGTCCTGCAAAAATAACTAAAAAATTCAATAAAGAGTGACTTATATTTAATTCACATATAAACATGCATACATACAAAATTCAACTCAATAAATAATGTACCTTCTTTGTACAAGATCCAAACACGCATCATATTCATCTGATGTAACACTTGATTATCTTCAATTACCCATGTTGAACATGTAACATAGGTGTTAAGGCTCTGTTGTTACATTGTTCAAATCTATTCCATATTTTCATGCCTCACAATCACCCGCACACAGAATTAGTAAAAAGCATGCCAACTCTTGTCCATTATTCATGTGTTTGCATTCAAAACTCTAAATAAAGTTCTACCTTGTAGATCCATTAATTGTTTCACAATCTTGTCAGAAAAATATCATTTTCTTCAACTAACCAAAGAAGCATGAATTATTGAGCTTCACTTTGTTCTTGTGTAGATAATTTGGTATTGCACCGATCTGCTGTACCAGAATGCATCTCTTAAATTTTGCAGATCCCCAAATTTTAAGCCTCTCTAGCAGGAGCCTTTCACACATGCACTGCCTTCCATTTTGTTCTCCCTTACCATGACCCAGGCTTCAAAAACTTCTGTATGTTGGATATTATTTTCCTTATGAACTCTACATAACCAATAAAACATTCTATCATTTTTGAATTGACCCGTGCAATTATCTGACCATATGAGATGTTCTAGCATTTGAATTCCTCTCTCTTTGAATTTTTTATAAAATATATCAAAACAATATTGTACAAACTTAGATGAATGTAATTGATTATCACTTGCATAAAAATGGTACTCTCTCAAAAAATTTCTATTATCTTTTGTACTATCTTCTGCATGTCTATAAACAATGTGAAAAAATATAGCTACTTGCACTGAATTATAATACTATGATTGAATGTCTTCTTGTGGAGCAAGAGTATAATTTTCAGCAAAATCAACAACTGACAATATAGTTCCAATTGGGAATGTGTTTTTACATAAACGAAATTGATTATCAAGCCAATGGGCATTATGAGAGTGTTGAACATATTTAGGTACAAAATTATCTTTAAATTCATTAATTAAAGCATGCACACTAACTTTTTCCACAATTAGCTGAACACATTTTCCAGTTTTTCCATCTTTTAAAGAATACTCAATTTTTTTATTTTTTTTACATCCACTAATTGTTATCCAAATTCATCTAAACTACTTTCATGCATACATTCTCCCAATGAGATACCACATTCATCAAGAGACATCTCCAAAATGTGCTTCAAAAAAAATGAGTTTCCAATGAAGAGGGATCAAAACAAACCACAAAATATTTGATCTTTTCAGTATTAAATGTCCCATAATTGGTTAGCATGCAAGTGACACTGAGATCAAATATATCATAATAATAACAATTTATGATTCTTACATAAACAAGAGATTCATTTTGTTAGTTATGAACATACCCAAGGTTTTACACTTTTTGAATGGATCTGACTTATAAGTATATCTAATGGGTAAGATTGAAGCATCTAAATTTTTTATATATCTAGTTTGAGTCATATCTAGAGATGCTTTATTGATGTCACTAATTCTGAACCCACCCTGAATTAAGACATCTCTAATGTCAGTGATAATTTTGCATTATCACAAAATTCTATCGATTAAAGATTTAATTTACTAGGTTAATTGCTGTTCAATCTTGGGAGCTCACCCCAAAACCCAACAACATTGATTGGCCAGAATCCTTTCAATCCTTTCTTTAGTGCCTTTAATTAAAGTTCTAGGATTTTAATTTCATTAATATTTACTAATTCACTAACATTCTTTTATTTGAAGTTGTTTTTATCAACTAGAGCAAGCATATTGCATGATGAGCCATATTCTTATATTTCACTGACTTTTCTTACCAATTAAGATCAATAGTATTTTAGCAACACTAGAGAGACTGTTCACCTGTATTTCCACTGTCTCAAAAGAACCTACCACAAAGGTTGTTCTGTACACATCCTGGGTTTACTTGTAAAAAAAAAAAATCATCTTCACCCATAGAAGTTTCATTTTCATTCACACAAGGGGTTTCATTTTCATTTTCAAATGTAAAATGGATTTCATTCTCATTTTCATCAATACGAGGGACTTCATTCTCATTTCCATCAATATTAGGGATTTCATCCTCATTTGCATTCTCATACGATATAATTTCATCATTTTTTTGTTTTTGCATTGTTTCAACCCTAATATTATTGATCTCATCAATGGTGTATCTAGCTTCATCTAAACAAAGAATATCAATATTATCAAAATTTGGCTTTGAACACATACTTGCATAGATTATTTGAATAGGTGCATTTTCCATATCATTGGGAGGTGGATTTGAAGACATACTAGAAGTTGTTTGCATATCATTCAAAGTTGAAGTTGAAGGCATAGTTGGGTTTGTCTCTGTCATTACATTTTCTTCCATATTCACCATCTCCACATTTGCATTACCTACATTCAGTTCATCATTCATGGCTTCCTCTTGAACATTCTTGGAACTAGATGCTTCCAAATCTTTCAATTGATGAATCCTTTCTCTCCTTTCCCTTTGTCTTTTTGCCTCCTTACCTTTATTTGCTTGAATTTCTTCGAGTGTCATTAACTTTCTACATCTTTTATTTTTTCTTTTCTTATCACCCATGGTTACCAAACCCTTTTTGATGACAAAAAAAAATTCAAAAAACCTATTTTCAAATTGCCACCTCTTTCAAATATTCAAATTAAACTATGTACTATGAAGATCATTTTTTCTATTAACTCTGAAGTACGTAAACATCATGAGTACATCCAAAAATTCTCTTTTTTCAAATTTCTCTAAAAAGTCCTGTACTTGATTCCACTTCAGAAAATCCAACTCTGCACTGGTTCTCCACAATTTGACAGAATATTCTACAAGTAAGACAAATTTGCAATAAAAATGCAGAAATGATATCTCGAACCATACCACAAAAAGGAATGTTTAGAAATTGTGTTTCAACATTATTTTTTAAATTAGGGAAAATGGATACATTAGAAGTCGTGTACTTGGTTATGTTCCTAGGAATGTACAAGTATTTATAATGTACACTGCCAAGCATCTCACTCCTAGTACTTCAATTCCTGGAAAATAAGAAGTAGGTGTCCAACAATCTCAACTTACAATATAATATTTCTATGCTAAGATTTCCAGAGTTATAAGTAGAGGACTCATGTCTGGATGTGATGAATATTTTTTTGTAATTTTTTCCAAGTAAATAATTAATTATGATTTTTTTATTCCAACTTAAATTTAAAAATATAAAAACTCATATATCTAGCCACCATAACTTTGTCAAAACTTCATGAATTTTTTATTTATTTTTTAATCCTATAGTATGTGAAGCATAGAATGTGACACATGTTTTGGATTTAAAAAATGTGATATGTTTTGAAAGCTATAGTTTTTTTTCAATCAAGACTTTAGTCATAATTCAAATAGAAGTTGAATAATAATTATTTATTAAATTCAAAAGTAAAGAATAATTTATATTAGTGGAAAGCTGAGAATCTCCTTTAAAAACCCTTTTCATTTCATTAATTTTGAGTAAAAAAAATTTGTTAGCCACATACCCTACACATACCCATTATATCACCACTTTTTGGAGCATCATGATCCTGCACATGTACCCAACTATATATTTTGAATTTTGGCCCTGGGCATGCAAGAGCACAACATAGCATACTACACTAAGACCTTAACTGGAGAGTTGCACCTAAAACCACTACATCTAGCCCTTGAGTGGAGAGTTGTGAGACTTCACTAGATGAGTGTTGCAAGACCATTGATTCAAGGAGGAAGACTAGGAACCATTTGGTAGGAGGAAAGCCAAAGCAAGAGGTGAGGGCACTCAGAAAGGGAAAATTGACCAAGGGACAATGGTTGTAAGTGATTTTCCCCCCACATTTAGAAATCTTGTTGCAAGTATAGTGATTGAGACTCTATTTTTTCCCATAGAGGTGTTGCATGCTATATTTTGGTCAATTCAAGCCAATGTCCCATTGACAAACCCAAGTACTACCTAGTATTGGTGTCTAGTTAGTTTAAATAGCCAAGCTTTGAGATGTTCAATCAATTGGGTGGCCATTTTTGGCTTGTGAACTATAGTTTTTGTATCTATCTTAGCATATTTTTTCTACTGTAAGATTGAAAGGAATTCCCATCACATAACAGCATACAAAGTTCACTAGGTTTCAAATTTCTAAAATTTGATGAAATAAATTTACATATTGAGGTCCACAAATGATCAAAGGGACTAAAAACAATACATGGTTTGTGAATGCAATGAAAAATGCCTAGTGCATGTCCATAAGAGAACGTACAGAAGTACATGATGTAGAGTAAGAGGAAGGAAATAAACTCACACGATCTCATTTCACAAGTCACAAACAATCTTGAACTTTCCTTCTTTTAACACACTTATTCAACTATATTTCCCTTCACAAAACTCAAAACAAACACTCAAATTTTTCTTTAGAGTTCCAAACCATTATCAGACCTTCAAACACCTTATTCAACTTCATCTTGATTAAAACAAACAATTACCCAATCTGTCCTTTCATTTTACCATTAACTATCTTTATGACTGTCCTAAACTTCATAATTTCAACTCAACATAAATTAATCTAACCCAAAACAATATTTAGGCTAACAAAGACCACACAATTTCCATTCCATTTCACTTCAAGAAAATGTAAACAATCTCCCATCCTTTATTCTCAACAATTTAACAAAATCATATACTGTACTTTCATTTTAGTCTCCAAAACAAGGCTATTATTAGATAGATCAGTCAAAGCAATGGACTTTTTAACTTCATGCTTACACCAAACCTTATATAAAATGAGATCAAATTATACCTTGGTAATATCTTAACCAAAACAACCAAGAAATCACACTTAATCATCAAAATCCCTTAAAGTTATTACTGTCACTAGTTCCTTCATACCCTATTTACAATGCTTGTAGGTCTGCCAACCTATTTGTCAGGGATTCATTTACAATATAAGCACTATTACACAAATCTATCCACACATTTCAATGCCAGCCTTGTAGATCTAAAACATATTCAAAATGGGTGTCAAAACTTTTACAACACAAGCTTCAAATATTGTTGTCTTAGATAGATTTAGGCCTAATTAGGCATGATTTGCCTAAGGGTTTGTTGCTTTACTAACTCCTGACCAAAGTACACTTGTCCAGTGCTTGGGACATGTTTAGTTTGATTGGTATATTCCCTTCAAAGCATCAAATTCCATTTACAAATTATTTTCACAAAACCCTAAGGGCTTAACCTTCATAATTACTCTGTTCATAGGCTATACACTCAGTTTTTTAGTCAAGAAACTTCATTCCCTCACATCTTATTTTTATGATTTTTCCCTAAATCCACTGAAACATGAAATAAAATTCATAGTAGGATAATCTCACAAGAAACCAAAAGATTCCACCAATTAATAAAGGATAAACATAATTATTTTTGTGTCTGCTTACCCTAACTAAGGGTTTTAGCAGTCTGAAGTAAATCAACAATAACTCAGACAAATAGTAACTAAAATGCATGAAATTTGATTTAACAGGAAGGTGATTGAGATTATTACCATATACAACCATTCTACCATGCCTTCAAGTTCGTACAATTCTATACAATACCTCGAAATGTAATATTTTTGAAGAAAAATGATAAAAAATAAGATATTTTTCTTGAACTTATTCTTTATTCAACCACCCTCGAAGTTCTAAAATATAAAAGAGCCTTTTTAAAGGAAAAACAATTGAATTTTAGCCTTCTAACTACCTCTAACCAACCTTAATGACTCTTCATCTCTTAATATTTCCTTTTTGATTAAGTTGACAACTTTTTACATTGTTTTCATTTTTGCACTTTTGGACTTAATAAACACCAAATGACCTCAACATGACCTCAAATATATGAAGCATGACTCTAATAACATGATTTAGAAAGTAGGAACAATAACATGTTGAATCAAATTTCAAAACATTGCTTCATAGAGGCCTAATTATGCCAAGGTGCTCTTGCACTAGTACAAGAGATGAAAAAAGGACAAGGAGCCATCAAATATTTCACTGACTCAACCAAACCTTAAAAAGAATAGTACAAATGCTAACACTAGGGAAATCCCGAAAGAGAGCACTAATGAAAGTGGACCTTTTTTTTCAAGTTCTAGAAGAGTATAAATGATTTGAAGATGTTGTGGGTGTCTGGAAAATGGTGAAGGAATCTTGGATAGGGAGGGACCCAATTAGGCTCTTTAACTGGATTCTTAAGAAAGACACAAAATCTGATACATTTTGGGGTTCTTCTGAGTAGGGACCATCTTATATTATTTTATTCGGAGGACCCAAAAAACCATAGGGGTAGAAACCTATGGATCTTAATCATTAAAGGCAAGGGGTCTGTCCATTTAGAAATAGACTGAAAGGACGGTTGCATGAGGGGCTATTTCACATCAAAGGTGGTCCAAAAAATTTCATAGACTAACTAATCAGAAACTACTACTACCTCAGAGGGACTATTTTCTTTGAGGAAGGTGGTCCAAAAAATTTTAGATAGTTACAAAAATTAATAGCAACCTTCCACCAACTAACCCAATCAACCTCCAAGAAACAAGACAATGATTCCTCTAGATGTTCCCAAAAGTCAAGGATTCAAAACA
>VDFB02373513.1:0-14311 GCA_007258455.2 Sequoia sempervirens
TCACTTTTTGGAATTTGTGCCTTTTTGGAGATATAAGGCAAAAAGGGGCAATTCAACCTGATTATTGAATGATTATTTGAAATTGCTTCTTGGTTTTCTCTATGGTTTGCCTGAGACAAGGGTTTCAGTATTTTCTTCCATTGAAGAATGAAATCTCTTCAGTGATGTGCAATTTTGAAGCTGTGGAAGACCAGCTGAATCATTGCCTGTGAGAGCTTCATTCAGGAGTTCTACTTGTGCTTCATCAGATTTACAGAGGGTTTCATCAGTTTCAGCCATTCCTGCCTGGCATGTGCAACAATTATTTATTTAATTATTCTGGAGAGATTCGGGTATGTTTGTTGCTTGTAATTTCATTGTTGCAGTTGAATAATGATTAATACATTGATCGTTGCTCAGATCTAGTTTACATTTTAGTTTTATTTCCATTTATACCTAGCGCACTTCTACATTTATTGCTTGAATTTCATCAAATCAAACACAAAAACACAGTTTTAGTTCAGAGGTTGAGGTTGAACCAGCAGGGTTCATCACAGTGGTATCAAAGCGGTTTCCTGCCATCCTGTGTTGGGAAATTGTTTTTCATATACAAAGAAAAAATTCTCAGAATTTAGTATTTGAGAATTTATTGAAAATTGCAAAGACGATCAAATTCAAAAATATTTCAGGTTATCTGGTTTGAAGAATTTATTTGAATTTCTGGAATATTGTTATTATTGGTTGAAGGTTAATTTCAGAATTTTCTGGGTTTGCTATTCACTTTGGTGGCCGTACAGAGACAAATTTGAAATATCAAATCGGGCCCAATAGAGACGTCTGAGTTTTGTTGTCGCCACCCACATCTGACCTTGTCGCTAAAAGACAAATCAGAAAGAATGAAGATCGAATATTTTCTAAGGAAATCAAATATTCTTTAAAAGTTATCGGAGTCAGAATAAGACATAATCTTGACGCCTAGCTGAAAAGTTCGCTGCAAGTGAAGACAAAAGACAAACCGATAAACAATCAAATTTCCATCTCATTCTCCTGCGATAGAAGGCAATTATGTGATTGTCGGGAGTATGAGGGAAGTCACATATAAAGGAGGTCAACGCATGTTCTATTTTGGTGAAGACGTGGGAGATTAAAATTTCATTCAAATCTCCTTACCCAAAGTGCGCACAAGACAAAGAATAAAAGTCGTGGCAAATAAAGATTGATTTACGGGAGTCATGTATTGGAGGAGAAACCTTTATCGGGAGCTGCTTGCTGGGAAAAGACGTCTAAAATAAAATCGATTCCTAACATTGTCAGGAGCTTCTTGGGACGCCCAGAAAAGGCGATTATAATATTCAAGAGTTGAATATTGTGAAGTTCGGGTAAGACAAAGCAATATTGAAGCTAAAAAGGGATTGGGCCTCTCTAGAGAGAGACGTAATTACACCTCTGGCGGGAAAGACAAATTCAAGGGATTGATATTAAATTGATTTCTATGATTTTTTGGAGTTGACATCTTTTGTTGGAAAGAGTCACGCATTCTCCAACAAATCTAGGCGCATCCTCATGCTTTGTCATCAAATCTGGGCGCATCTTTCTGAGTCAGAGACGGCACCTCAAAGGCATCAAACAAGGCGCAACATTTCTGTATTCGATTTAGGGGATCACAAGCCTTGGCTGGCGTCTATCCAGGTGCATAGTATTATTTGCATTGAGTTGATGTCACTACAGTATTTTGTAATCTGCACTTCATAAGATTAGCAATTCAATCGGGTCTGCAAGTATTAAGTCTCCTTTGCTGCTATCTAGATTGTATTGGTGATAAGCTCTGTATTTGTCATCTAGACTGTAATAGCTGAAATCAATCTTGAGTTGGCATTGTCATGCTATTATCAGATCTTTGCAATCTGTCTAGGAGTTTTATTTGCCATCTTATGAAGTTTGATTGGGCATGGGAAGAGTATGACAAAAAAATGATTACTGCAGAACTGAATATTTGCATTTAAATCCAGTCACCTATTTGCATTATAAGATTACATAACTATTGGCATCTGCATCTGAAGTCATTGGTTAAGGCCCTTATGCATTTTATCAACATCCATTTCGAGAGAGAAACAAATAGAAGTAATTTTCCAGCGTTAAAGAGTTGGTAACCTAACTGTTTGACAAAATCTCCGGAGGTAAAAATTCAGAAAAAATTCAGAATTATGGCTTCTAAATTTGTTGATGAAGTAATGGCTGCTTATGAGGAATATATAGCATTTCCAGATAAGATCAAAGATTGCTTAGACTTCGAACAATATATGGAGCATCGGATGGTTTATGATAAGCAAAGAAGCAAATCAAAGAAATGCGAGCAGCAAAATGTAGAGAGCATTTTAGATAATATTCAGCAAAAACCTATGCCTTCACAACAAAGATTAGCTCATAGCTTGCAGCAGTTTGAAGACTCCATTTCAAGACGAAGCTCATCACAAAACAAAAAGAAATTGAGTTTCTTTGATGTGTTGGGGTTAAAAAGGAATCAATCAGCAGATCATGATCTTCAACTTACAGGTGGTGGACATGGGATTGAAACTGAAGTGGTGAATGATAAGGGAATTATACATCATGAAAATAGTATGGTGGAACCCCAGAACGTTGACACTTTCAGTGCTCAAGAAGTTGTTATCAGATGTGATAACAAGTCTGATGTTCAAGACAACAGCCTTTCACTTGAGCGAGATGATGATTTGAAAGTCATGGCAAGTTCAAAAAATATTGTGAAAGGTTCTCCTACTATTGGCACGCAAGATGAGGGTGTCATTAACAAGGAATGCATCGTTGATTCAAGTCACAACAAGTCTGATTTTGTATATCAGACCTTAGAAGATGTGAGCCAAACACAAGTTTTGTGTGATGGGTGGCTACAAAGAGCTAAAAATGCAAAGATGTTGGCTGCCAATGCAAAACAGCATTTGCAGGAAGTTAAGGAATGTTGCAGCCAACTCGATCAATCGAAGAATCAAAGAGAGTCACAGTCACAGTTGGAGGAGCTTATAGTGGTAGATGGTGAGGATCATATATCCACGGGTTGTAGTGAGGATGTGGTTACATCTGTCACGGATATAGGTGCAGTAGTCTCAATTGGGATGAGTACTTTGGTTGAGAGTAGTAGAGAACCACTCGTTGCACTTGGTTCTTCGAAGGTCAGTACCATGATAGATGATGCAGAACAGATTACTGATAGCTCTTGTGTCACAGTGGTGGATTCTCCTAAGAGTTGTGTGTTGGTACACGACGCTACTCCATCATCTTCACAGGGGACTCGCAGAGTGTCATCTGGTTGGGAGTATGGCTCTCATGTTGATTTGTTTCCCTCTCCTGGAAGCAAATCTGTTGCTTCATCCCATGCAGCTGATTTTGTGTCTCAAAGTCAGAGTAATCAGCTGCCTGATTTCAGTATTGCTAGTAATGAGCCATTGACCGAGGTTGGAGCGTTCTATTGCAACTACACAGTGAGGAGTGCTCATTACTTTTCTTTTGATCCACACATGGAGGACTTGATGATACATCGATGTGGATTGGCTTCGGGATTATACCATCCTTTGTGGGTTGGGTATTCACCATCTTCAGTAGATGGAATCAGTGGCTGCCAGTACTCGAGTCCGTCATTTGTGGGGGATTACTTGCAGCATCAGCACATCCATGGGAGTTTAGCAGAGCATGGAGATAGTTGTGATACAGACACTTTCAAATGTTCATATCTCCACAGTACGGATGGATGTGTGTACAGATTATATTGGGATCTAGGTGGTGACAATGTTAGTGTTGCAGTTTGGATGGGTCCCATGGGTTTACTTCACCATTTTCAGCATGGTGAAGTTGAGATCAGTTTTGCGCAAGGGAAGTCGGAGGGTATCAGACATGGCAGACATCCATTCCGAGTTTGGGATCCAGGTATATCTTGCGCAATTGTGTTTATGCTGGTGCTATGGGAGTCAGTTAGAAATATGTGGGACATTTCATAGTTCTTCTTTTGGGTCTTCCGAGGAGTGGAGTTTCTTTGCAGTCATGATTGCTTGGGGACAAGCAATTTCAGGGAGGGCGGACTGTAATGTCCCCATTTTCGTGAGCATCTGAGTTCGATGGGTTAGTCTATTACTTGGACCCTTGTAGGCTAATATGTTTGGACAGAGGGTCTCAGTGGCAGATAATGGCGGATATTGGCATTTCCACCCCTTCAGTTTAGTGTTGGGCTCAGTGCAGGCCTTTGCAGTTCAGTGTTCGCTAGCTTCTGACGGCACGTCAAAACATTGAGAATTGAGGGAGTTATGAATATTTTAGTGGTTAAGTCATTTAATATTATAAAGTTATGATTTGACTTTATAATAATTAAAAGCCACTTAAAATATTTTAAAATAATGACTTAATAGTTATAAAGTGAAAATCAAAATCACTTAAGTCATTTTAAAGGTACGCCAACTTGGTTGAGTGAAATAATAAACTATTGAAATAATTTAAATGCATTTTAAATGTATTTAATTGCAAAAGTGGCGTCACTTTTTGGAATTTGTGCCTTTTTGGAGATATAAGGCAAAAGGGGCAATTCAACCTCATTATGAATGATTATTTGAAATTGCTTCTTGGTTTCTCTGTGGTTTGCCTGAGACAAGGGTTTCAGTATTTTCTTCCATTGAAGAACGAAATCTCTTCAGTGATGTGCAATTTTGAAGCTGTGGAAGACCAGCTGAATCATTGCCTGTGAGAGCTTCATTCAGGAGTTCTACTTGTGCTTCATCAGATTTACAGAGGGTTTCATCAGTTTCAGCCATTCCTGCCTGGCATGTGCAACAATTATTTATTTAATTATTCTGGAGAGATTCGGGTATGTTTGTTGCTTGTAATTTCATTGTAGCAGTTGAATAATGATTAATACATTGATCGTTGCTCAGATCTAGTTTACATTTTAGTTTTATTTCCATTTATGCCTGGCGCACTTCTACATTTATTGCTTGAATTTCATCAAATCAAACACAAAAACACAGTTTTAGTTCAGAGGTTGAGGTTGAGCCAACTGGGCTCACCACGGTATTTTGACCGTTGTTGAGCATTAACAACTAGCACCTCACGGGTAAAGAGTTGAGCAGACGACTATGCACACTACATAATGAAGTGCTCTTCAAGTTAGGAGGAAGCTCTCCCTGCTTGTGCCAACAAAGTACTTGCAAATGGAAATAAACTAAACTATATCCTGTCTTTTGTTTCAGCTGTAGAGGTACAAGGCTTTCTCGAAAACTATATACGTTGCAGCTGAGAATTTTCTGGTTTCACAGATTCACTAACTACAACTAAACTTAATTACTTAAATTCTATCCAGTTTCCTCAAGAAAACAGAGCATGAGGAAACGGAGCAAGGTTTGACTATTAGACGATAAACGAGTGTAGATTCTCAACTTGAGAGGAGAGGCAAGGTGGCACATCTGCTCGACTCAATCTAAACTTGTGGTAACAACATCACCACGATAAACTCTGCTCTGATTCTCTACTTTGAAGGCAAAGATTGGTACAACTATTATCTCGAATAAGTTTATTGTTCACAACAACACACGATAACCAAGTGTAGATTCTCTACTTGAAGGCAAGGTGGCACAACTATCATCTCAATCTGAACAAGCTTATTGAACACAAAACAGATTTTATCTAACTATGGAAAGAATTCACCATTACGATTGCATGAAACTCTATGTGGCATAACAATTAATCATAATAGTAAAGGCAGCATGAACAAATACCAAAGAGCAATATTAGCGGGCAAGGTGGGCACAACATATATTTCTCTCTCGGCATAAAGTTAATTACAAATGAGCAAAATACTTGTTATATATACATCAAGGGTGTAGGAGCAAAATCACCTTGGGTCAGCCTCTGATCTTTGCAATGCGTGCAAGATTTATTACTAAACCCTAATGAAATAAACTATACAGTTAACTGGAAAACTACCATCAGTTAACCGATACATTTAACCTAAATGGACAATGTGCAAGCATGCACGTCCTTATTTAAAGCAAAGTTAATTGGACACTACCTTCAGTTAACTGGAAACCCTAACCCTAACTCCTGTGATGATAATTCCAAGAATGAGATAAGCATGTGTTAAGTCAGCAAGTAAACTCAAGACTGAAAGTCGAGTTAACTGCTGCTCATGACTCAACCCTCGAAATTAACTGCAGGTTCCAACTGGTAGATCACTCCATGTCATCTCGGTCTAACACTTCGACCAAGAACTCATCAATTTCTCTGTCATCTGGCACTTTGATACTGTCTAAAGCAATAATCTGTCTCTTCAATTCTTTGTCGCCCTCTTTTACTGTATGCATGCCATCTTTAACATCTTGAGTCGCCTTTCTGAAACTGGCTGCAATAATTGAAACATTTTCCAGCTTAGCCGCCATAGGTTCTCCTTCAAGGCTATCTCGAATCAATCTCTCGAACTCAGCTTGCACTTTATCTAATTCAATGTACGTGCCGTCTTCAAGAAGATAGTGGCACGGAATCTGAACAACAAAACCACTGACAAGTGCAAGTACTCCAACTACATCATCTTTCAATGAAAACAACTTGGTAGAGATCTTCTCACATATTTCCATTTTGAGAAGGTGCTGCTCTCTCCAAGTAAAAACTTTCTCTTGATCTTCATCAATCTCCAAGGCATCGTATGCAACAGACAACTGAGATACAAGAACACAATCCTTGGCTGAACTCTCTGCAATTGAAACCTCAAGCAACTGAATACCCTGACGGAGTCTATGTGCATCACTCCTCAACTGATACAAATCTGCAAGAAGACGTTGACCTGTAGCAACTAAACTTTCAATCCAGTTATCCAAAAGTCTGCCATGACTGACTGACTGATCCAGTTTTCGTTGTTCTGTAGGTGTATGCTGAGGAAGAACAGGTGCTCTATTTGAATTTCCATGAACAAGATCAGAAATATATTGACGAAGTTGACCAATTTCAGCCTTAAGCAGTGCCTTGTCCTCTCCATCCTTCGTGATACGTTCTTCAAGATTATTGGTAACAATCTTAAGAAGAGTCATGTCTGTCTCTCGAGTGGTCCTGCCAAGGTTTGCTTTAGTAAATGTAAAGTCACCAACTTCGACTTCATCTAGGCTCTTACCGTCTAGAGGAACAACAACCTCTATAATAATCTCTAATTCTGGAGTCTTCTCAATATGCACTTGTTTCTTAATCTTCTTGTTCGACCTTTTCTGATAAGGCTCTCCGAACTCAGATAAATCAAGGTTATATGAAGGTTCTCGCCTCTGTCTTCCCAAAGACCGCTCGAGCCAACAAGACTGAACAATATCATCAATCCGAGGAGAGACTGTCCCAGATGTATCCACCTGTGGCGTTTCAGTGGTCTCTGATCCAACTCGAATTGGTATCTCAGGCTCCGAATCTATGTCAATAGGTTGCACGTGAGGTGAACTAGGAGGTGAAATGTGAGGCTCAGCCTGAATAACTGTCTCTACTGGAATCTCAGGAACATTCTCAATTTGTTTCTGCTTCCTCTTACCAGTAGCTCTCTTCCCTGTGTTTCCACTGAGTCTAACTCCTTCAGGAGGTATCACAATAGCCTTGACTCGAGGTCTTGACCTAGAAGTAGAAGGCAATGAAGAAAAATCCTTTGGCCTCTGCTACAGGAACTGACTTTCGTTTCCGCTTACTCTCCAAGTACAACTTGCTGGTTTTGATAACTGATTTAGAAATGTCCTCAATAGAAGTATTCTCCTTGGCGTACCAATCTGGTGAACGAAGTGGCTGCCGAGCAATCTGATCTCTGACATATGAATTGAGAAGAACTTCTCCATCATCATCCGATAGACCATCAACATCCTCTGATAGATAATCAGAGAGCTGACCGATAGTAAGTCTACAATAGTGACGACGACGAACCTCAAATTCATCTTCACAATTAGCCCAGAAATCTTCAAGTGTTGGCTTATGTGCAATCCCTCGCTCTAACCTATCTGCATAATGACCAAGAGGATCATAAGAACGCTTCTCAGTATGAGTTTTGAACTTAAACCTTTCTATCTCGGTAGACATAAGCCTGGCATCTGCCGCCGCATTGCATGTGAAAATTCCCAATGTAAATGGAAAATTAGCCGCAGTCTTATGACGACTACGAAGAAAGAAATGAACATGCTGCATCTGCCTGAGAAACTCCATGAAGATGATCTTGTCTGAAGAATATCTCGGCAACATCAGGGGCTCTCCAACATATCCATATACTCGGATGTATGTGAAAGTAGGGAATTGAATAAACCAATCCGCCCAAGTCTCCATTGCTGATTTTGCCTCGGCAGAAATACGAATGTGCATCTCGTTGTCAAGATCTCGAACTATCTTCATAGAAAAGTGATCAGTCACTGCTCGGAAGTCTTGTTCAGATGTAGAGAATTCTAACTGAGGATAATACTCGTGAATACGCTGAACACCGAGAGTGCCATTAGTTTTTAGAAGCCTGTAGCTACCTTGGAATGCAACCACAAAGACTAAGTCTGATATCATGTGAAACTCATGAAACTTGATAAAATTAGTAATCTGCTGATGTAAGCAATCACTAATCAACATAGCCCAGTCAAAACGTTCAGTGCCATCAAGAATCCTGGAAATAAGATAGAACATCCATGAATGGAAAGTGCTAGCATCTTGTTGACCCGTAACTCGATTGAGCAAATTTATCAAAACAACAACCTCGTCCTTGAATTCACCACGACCAATCTTCTTAGGCATGTTAGTTTTTTGAACTTTTAGCCATTTCTGAGCCACTTTTCTCTGTGAACGTTGCTGATCTCCATCCCATATCTTCTCACAAGCTTCAATAACCACAGTAAAGTTATCTGAACGCGGAGGAATAGCAAAACATTTCTCTATGTCCTTTGGTTTGAGATTGCAAACAACCCTCCCGTCAACTGATCTGATTTGTCGTGAAGACGAGTCATAATGCTTGATGCAAGCAAGAACAAACTCGAGATCAAAAGTAGTGACAGGAATGGATGCTGCTGCCAACAACCCGGAACGCTCAATATTCTTCAATGCATTGCTGCTAACACCCTCCAGACTGCTTAGATTAACCACTGGATAAACATGATTTAGGTCTGTATCTGAAGTTTTGACAAAATTATGTGTAAGAGTCGATTTGGCCTTGTAATCAATGAGATTGAACTGCTTTTTGAAAATGATGACTTTTGACTGTAAAGTCGAATATACTTGAAGAATTTTCTGAAAACCTCTGGACAATGCTAAAAATAGCCTAAGACAGGAAAATTTTCAAAGTTTTCTAGAACATGGGTTTTGTGCAGAACGGAGTTCTGAACAAACCCAGATAGATTCTCAAAAATGTTTTCAGGCCCACATGCAAAGAGATTCTTGAAAAAAGCACAGAGCTTCAGAATGAAGGCTACGGGGTGATTTTCTCGAAAAAATCTAAGACATGGGTTTTGCTGCAAATCTTGAAGTATGCGAACCCAGATGATCAAACTTTGAAAATATGTTGAATTTCTTTGACATGTGAAGAAAGTACCTAAGATGAGAAATAGAAGAAATAAGCCAGGGAAGATAGAAAGTTTTGCTTATGCACGAAAAATTTACCAATCTCTGTTGTAGAACTCGATGAAACCTGCATGCAAAGTGAAAATAAAGTCTGGAATCTTCTTCCTCTGAACAATCTGAACTCGTTGCTATGAAGAATGCTGAATTCTGACACCTGTAGCACGTTTAGCTTGCTGGTCGCTCAAGAAGAATGAAGACTTCGAAGCTAAAGATGATGAAATAATGGACGCCAATGCTTGGTTAAATAGATTTTCATCATTGAAATTCGCATAAAGCATGAAATGCATGAAAAGTGCACTTGGCTTGTGATTGGACCTCAACTTAGTTAACTGAAACAAAGATAAGCTAAATAAGGCGTCATGCTTTAGGGTTTCCCTTTTCGATCTTCATTCTGCAAATTTATTTAAAGCCTCATGTGAATTTGACTTTAGTTAACACTCTTTATTGAGTTCGCCATCTTCAAAATGCATGCAATTCACACACTTAACAATTTAGGCGTCCCTTTTAGAACTGAAGTTGACAATGAAAATTCGCCATATTTCATTCTTCATGCAATAAATCTCAAAAATTCTAAATATAGCGACCCTTTGGAGAACTTC
Organism: Sequoia sempervirens; assembly: GCA_007258455.2. Classification (NCBI taxonomy): domain Eukaryota; kingdom Viridiplantae; phylum Streptophyta; class Pinopsida; order Cupressales; family Cupressaceae; genus Sequoia; species Sequoia sempervirens. The sequence continues at coordinate 10,176 of VDFB02373513.1, forward strand.
AGTTGATATTCAATGAAGTGCCATCTTCACAAAAACTTCACAATTGCAACCAAATTCGCCATGCATGTGAACTCAAGTTGACTTTCAAGAATAATCTTCAGTTAAGTAAACATGCAATCAAGTTAACTCAACATGCAAGGTTGTTAACTGGACATGCAAACTAGTTAACTCGACATGCAAACTGAAAGATCACTCAACATGCCAATATATGAACTAAAGATGACAACCCAGAAAACGTTTAGTCTAACTACAGTCAGAACTCAAGTTAAGGCGTCCATTCAACTCTCTTTCGAAAATCCAACTTTGACCTCTTAAGGCGAATTCCAGACTAAGCCAATTTTCATGAAAATTTAGACTTAAAACCTCTTCAGGACCTCTGTTCATCCTCTGACACTGGCTGACTGACTCCACCGATTGGCTGATTGACAGGTGCATCGCAGAGCTGAGCAAAAATTGATCAAAAGGTATCTTGAGACTGAAAACCATAAAACTGACATCTAAAAGCTCAAAAATCCAAGCGCCTTTTTCAAAAGCTGCGCTTTTTCTCAGACTTAGTCAAATTTTGACATCTGCATCTCGAACGAAGGGAAAAATAAATCCTTCATAACTTCTGATTTACCAACTTTTAGGACTGGATCACAGGTTCACTGCGGAGCTGACTTCATTCTGCACGACAGCTACAAAGGTACATTTCCTAAGAAAACATCATCTGAGGGGTGAAAATCAAGGGCGCCTTTTTCAAAAGTTGCTCTTTTTCCTCCAGACTTAGCCATTTCTGGAAATGATCAAAATAACATAAAAACTTCAATTGCAAGCTGCTGAGACATCTTCTGATCTGACGGAGACAGGCAACGAAAAGCTGAACGTAACACAGACATATTGAATATCTGATATCATCAAAAAGAAAGCATTAAAGGCTTGAAAAGCTTAGGCGCCTTTATGAAAAAGTGCTCTTTTGCTTTTCTTTTGATATTTTGACTAAGATTTGACCCCATGTTTGACCTCTGGTTCAGGCACTTCAGCAACTCAGATTCACCCACTGACGGATGCATCGCGAAGCTCAAACAAATGTGAGATAAACATCTTGGGTGGTGTTTAGCCAAAAACCTACATTTGGCACCTCAAAAAGATGAGCGCCTTTTTCAAAAGCTGCGCTTTTTACCAGTGTTAGCCAATTCTCGTTTTCCTCTCGTTTTGCGCTATATCCTCCGTAATTCGAGCAAAACAGGTCCGTTTGACAAACTTGATAGCTCATCGCGAAGCTGACGTGATGCCGGACAAATGTCTACTGGAAGTGACAAACCCTAAAAACAGGATTTGAGCCCCTAAAAGATAGGGCGCCCTTTTGAGAATGTGCTCCCCTCTTCAGAGATAGAAAATTTTGATGATTTTCCTTCAAATTTTCACTTTTCTTAAATTTCTTCAGTAACAGACTGATATGACACTGACACCAACTCCATATTTAAAAACCCCAAAAACGACCTTCTAACATCACTTTAACAAGATTAAGACTCAATTAAGCAAAATGCCTTAGTGAAACAAAAAATTTGGTTTTGGGTACAACAATCATCTTGTTTTGTGGTTGTAGACCTTTGTAATTTGACTCACCTCATATTTTTTTCAGTTTGGGCATTCAATAAAATCCCTGGAATGAATATTTATGTACCTCTTCTTCTTTATCATTTCTGCCTCTCAATATTTTTGGTTAAACCTTAGAATCTGAAGGTTCTTTTCCTTTTTAATTTATTTGTAACAGTTTAATGATTTGTGCCTAGATGTTGGAGTTTTGGTTGAAACACTGCTAGACTTGGATCTTGTTTATTGATTATATTGTTAACAATCAGTGAATGATTAAAATTTGTCTCAAACAGAAAAATGGACCTTGTATCTTTAAATTGGTTATTTTTCAATGCATAGTTACATTATTTTCTTGGGTTGTACAAAATATATGATGCCTTCATTTTCTTGTATTAGTGCTTTTTTGAAGTATTTATGTTTTGCTCTTGGTGTACATTTCTTTCTCTTTCACAATCTGAATTATAAACTCTGTTTTGGAACACTTGTTCTTTCAGGAGCAAATACATACATTAGAACAAATGCTGCTATCACAGAGCTTCTTGGGAGAAGTGATATAGATGCTATAGAGATACACACAAGTGCAGGGTATATCTCACCTATTTCAGGTTTTGAATATATTAGGGTTATAGGTAAAATTTGTCTCTCAGATTCATATCAAGGTAGTAAGATAACTATGCTTGATGTCAAGATGTGGACTCAATTTATATTGATATAAAATACATTCGAGTTGATTGCTTTTTATTAAAAATCTGAAAGAGTGGTTTTGATTGTTCAATTCTTGCAGGCATCTTGATTCATTCAAGGAGTTATGGTATAATCTATCAACTTTTGTGAAGCAACTGAAGCTTATTGCGGTAATTTCTTTGTATCTTTCCAGTTTTGTTAGGCTTTATTGAATTTAATTAGTTTGAATAACTGAAACTATAAATTACTTCACATATATTCTATTTTTAAGGATGTGTATGCTAGTTCATGTTAATGATAACTGGGGGGAAGAACTGTTTGAGGGGAACTAATGTGGGGTTGAAAAATGTCCTTTTGTATGTATTACAATGGTTTTATACTTGAAATGTGAGCCCCAATTAATCACCAATTCAATCTCATGCAATCAGAACTAGTGTATTGATTTTGTGTAAAACCAATATTTGGAACCAATGATCGTATAAGGAAGCTTGCCTACATATAAAGTGAAAAGGATCATTTGCATTTTTAATAAGTTTCCTGAAATCATATATGCTAATAGAAAATACACTTTATTTGTCTATAACAAGAACATATGATGGCCAGTCTAGACTGATTATTAAGGGGCACTCCTTGGGTTGAAGCCTTGTGTTCAGTTCTCAGTGGGCTCCCTCTGCACGCCCTATTGAGGTAAGGTGTTGTTGATGTGATTTTTATGACCGCACCAATCAGCAGAACAAAGTTGTCCGAAGGCTACTCCATTCTCTCTTGATCAAAGTATTCCGTGCGCTAAGATTGCGAGAAAGTTCGCACGTTCAACTCCAAGGTTCCGAAATACTTGGAATACCCTCAGTTGGTTTGATGTGAATTGCTGTTTTCACGAGGGGACTTACACAATTGTTCAGGATACTTGCAGTTAACAGTAAATGGATGATTGGAAGGGATTTGTGCAATGCGGATGATTTAGCAATATGGTACGTTCTCTAAAACTAACCAAAGATGAACGGAAAGTAAATGAGTGTAAGGGTGAGAAGGTTCTAGATTCTATACTAAGGTGAGATGTGGGATCAATCTTAACAGCTTCAACCAAACTCTGTTCCGCCTCACGCTGGACAACTTACACAAAGTAGGTGCAATCTTCAAAGGGATAGCGAGTAATTTTCAAGTTACAACCCAGCATCAAGATACCGTCAAAACGACGCATACCAAGGCATGAGCTACAACTGAAGTTAAGTTTATGAAATGCTCCAGTAGACCACGCAAGGCAAACTTGCCGTCAGCAAGCCGCTAGTGGTATGGAATGAAACGAAGTGCCTTGATCAATGCCACACATCCACAGCTACTATCTACTTGCATGAAATGAAAATGCTACTTTAAACTATTTTATGCTACTTGGATTCAAAGGGATGAATAAACCTTGCTAGCTATCCACAATGAAGACAAATTTCACCATCAATGAAAAGATCTTCTATTATGAAAGTGTTACACAACAATCTCTTGCAAAAGCTTTCAAAGAAAACCTTCCTTCTCCTCCAAACTATGCTAAACTATTAAGCAAAAATGTCTACTCTGCTCTACTCTCTAATCCGATCTCCAATCTCTAGTTCTAATTCTAATGAATTACAAATGAGGGGGACTCCCCCTTTTATAGATAGCCCAGTCCAAAGGACGGCTAGGGTTACAATCAAAAGAATGGCTAAGATTGAGCCACCTCAGCCCTAACCCTAAAAACTGCCAGAATGGGGAGTGGTACATTAAATGAATCAAAGATTCCCACTCACTCCCAAAATAGTAAAGGCAATTAATGCCCATAATCAATCTTCTAGAAGATCATCGTCCAATAGTGCATTCCCATTCTCCTTCTCTCTGGCTGCAAA
>VDFB02373514.1:0-48972 GCA_007258455.2 Sequoia sempervirens
TACAAATATCAATTTCATGATTTATTTCATCCAAATAATTAATCTCATCCTAATCTTAGTGTTGTTGAACACATTCCAAGAATCTAGGAGATACATGAAATAATTAATGTTTAGGATTTTCAATTAAATGGCATCCTATTTCCAACATTTCTCACTCTTCATATCCTCTACACACTAATTCGATCTTGCTTCACATTCTTGGCATTCTTACTCTATATTCTTGCAAAATTCAAGTTACTAGCTACACTATCAACTCTTTCAACAATCACAACATTCTTCACATCTACTACATAAGCTGTAACTTGGTGTCTTGCGAAACTGATTTCGGCATCGCTACTGCCACATCAAATTTGCTACGGTTGTAGACTTGCATTCCTCTCTCATTGGCCTTGAGTGCCTTTGGTCGACGGTGGTATCACTTTCTTACTATTAATTTGTTGTTGGATTTGAGTAGCATAGTGTTTCTCATAGCGTTCGGTAATTTACTTTCCAACATAGTTTGTTTATCATATTTCTATCTCTCTATCTATCTGGCTATTCATGGAGGCGGAAACACCAAAGCGGGGGTTTGACTGCGGCAAGCCTCAAAACAACCCCAACATTTTTCTCTTCTTTATTATGTGTAGGTATTCGTTTGTGTGGAGCTTGCTAGCGAACCAAACTCTTTGTGAGTTGAATTCTCTCTTTTCTTGTCCTTATCATTGTCATGGTATTTCTCTAGTTATTTTAGTTATGTTATTTAATGGCTTAGTCATCATTTAAAATATCTTCAACTAAGTTGTTAGTAGATTTTGGTACCCTTCATTGTCTTTTTACACTTTCTGTTTGTATGGATGCCAACACACTTGTGAGATGCTAGTTCATCGCACTGTCATCCCTTTCCTGCACTAGTGTCCTTTGGTAGAGAGCTTTCTGAGGTATAGTGCAGGTCCAAAAAATCTGCTTGCTTAGTCCGAACCTAATTCTCAGGTTAGTAGAGTGATAGAATTACTGAGAGTTTTCTTTATTCTCTATCCTCAACATCAAGAAATTCCTTAAAAACCTACATGGTTGAGGTAGATTAGGGCACCCTTAAACTCTCAGCTCTATGTGACTTAGAGTCATTGAGTGGTTGGTCTCCCTCCTCTACATTTTGGTGAACCAGATGTGAACCATTTTTGGTTCCGTTTGGTAGTGCTAAAATACCCTTTTCTTGTATCCTAGGAGTGTTTTGGGTATGAGTGTTGTGAGGCGCTTAGCCTTGCAACCCAACCTATGACCCCTAGTGGCATAGCTGGAAGGTTCCCTAAGCGTTAAGAATGAAACCTTGAGTGGGTCATCGTCTAATTGTAAAACCTTTGGGGGCTCCTATGAAAGCTCTGTTTAGTGTACGTAGAAATCTTCCTTCTTACATCTACCCATCCCATATGTGTAACCTGTGAGTGGATCTCCTGCCATAACATTCACCTCGTAGGATTTTCTGATGAACTCTAATAGAGAACCATCTCCCTTATACATATTTGCACGTATCAATGGAAATACTATAACATGTGTTCTTGTTGACCCTACATGTTGGGTAAATGTCATTACAGAGGAGATCATGCTGATTAATTTCTTACACAAGGATGGATATGATGAATCTAGGAGTACTATTCATATACACTATGGGCTTTCCATTCCTCCCATCGGTTGCATCACCTTGTCAGTCCTAGTTGGGCCTAGAATTGTAAATGCACTCTTTGTAATCATCCCAGGGTTTGAACTATTCAGGGTGAAACTAGGTATCCCCTGGTTGGTTGGTGTGAATGTAGTTCCATCGGTAGTCCATAAGTTCCTAAATTTTTCCCATGAGGGTTCAGTGGATGTAGTCCACAACACCGGTTACAGACTGATGATTGCATGTCAGGGCTACTCACTAGATCACTTTTGGCTTGCCCCTGTTGATTCGCTTCCTCCTAGGATGGACCTCTTGTACCAAAATTATGTGAAGTACAAGAGTGGGGGAATAAAGCCAAAGCTGAGATACCCTCCTTCTCCCTATGTCATCTCGCATTGAGCTTGCATGAAGGTGGAACGTGAGGCTGCCTTGGATTGAAAAAGGGAAGAAGAGAAGCACGCTCAGGGCCCTTCTTCTTCTTCCTCCATTGTCCCACCTGTCGCTTCCTCTCACCTTGCTATGACGCCATTGAATCCTTCTCCTAGGAATTTGCTGGAGAGTCTGATGGTTCCCTCTTGGCGAAAGCCCAAGCATCCAATGTTCAAACTTCCTGTCTTACCCAGGGTGCCTTGACCTATTTTGTATGGTAAGGGGAAGGGTCCCCGTGGAGCATCCTCTATGTCTTGGCGTCCACAACCTCCTGCTACTCCTACCTCTAAGGAAGTGAATGGGAAGAGGCCCATCATCGAGGCACTCAAGCCTGCTCCTCCTATAATTGTTCCATCATCCTCTCAATATCTTCCTCCTGTTCTTGTCCAGGAGTCCCTCCCTTTGTCAGAAATGATTGTGATGGATACTTCGATGGTTGAATAGGATTTGTCTGTCCCTTCTTAGGCTACGACCTCTAGCTCCTAGATTTGTAGAATTCACCTTGCATGTGAGCACAAGTGTCGAAGGAATTCTCTAGCCACTGAGAAAGCTTCCTTGTAGAAGAAGGAAGAGGAGTCAATAGCTCCTGCTTCGACACCTTCTGCTGTGTCCTCCTCTTTCATCCTATCTGGTTCAGTTCCTTCAGCCTCAATCTTGCTTCCAGCTCTTGCAGGGAGTGTCAATGATCCTCACCTGAAGATGGTACAAGTATTCATTGCTCCTTTGGTTGAGACGCCTCTTCTGATGACCCTTTTGGACATCCCATCATTTTCTAAACCCATGGACATGTCAAATGCTTTGGTGGTGTCTGCCATGGTTTTCTCGTCTTCCTTCGCACCCTTTGCTTCATTTGTGTGGATTTAACATCCTTTGATGAAGTGAAATATGGAGGAAGACCTTGCTAGAGATGAGGGTCAGAAGAAGGGTTCATCTTCTTTGGAGGGTGGTTCTACGTTGGCTTGTGCCTTCCTTGTGATGGAGGAAGCCCCAGTGTCCTTGGAGTTTGTCACTGCTCTCGAATCTTTCAGTGAGCCTAGCAGTGGATTTCAAGTGCCACCTCCCTCGCCCACTGAATTGACACATGCAACTCTTGTGAAGTGCATGTGTAATTCTATGGATGAGGTCCCGACCCTATCAAAGATCTTTGTAAAATCGCTGACTTTCACCCCATAGGAACTGAGTGGAGAAGACCTCGAGGGGCCTTCTTCCTTGGCTCCTGTTGTGGAAGGGCTAGAGGGTTCTCCCATTGATATTCCACCCTTGCAAGATTGTCTACCCTCCCCTTACAGTGATCTAGATTAAGAGAATGACGACCTCTTGGTTGATGAGGACTAGGGGGAACCTCTTCTTTACTTGTAGATTAGATTGTATGTGTGTTGTGTTGTGTTCCCCCATGCTTGTCTTGTATTTTCCTAGATGATCCTTGTCATCCTCATAGGTGCTTAGATATAGGAGTGTTTTTGTCTCATAAAAATTCTTCTATTTGTCACATAATTCTTCTCTTTGTCGTGTATTGACTTTCGACAATTGGGTATGATGCAAAGTGTTGGGGGAATTTAGAACTCCCTTCCATTTTAACCTACTTTTTTTATTTTTATTTTGTTTGTAGGTGCCTTCTTCACATGGTCTGATATAGTAGGGGGTTGATGAAAATTCATTTATACACTATTATATCTATTTATCTATATTTATGAGCAGCTCTGAGCCTAAAATATTAGATCACCCTTGTCTCTCGTTCGTTATGTTATTGTCTCTCCTTTCTTTCCCTCTATCTCTACTGCTTGTTTCGTGATGTTATGGTGCTCATGTTCTTCCCTCACGTTTGTGACAACATTACCATAGTCACATCTTGTTATGTTCCACGGGCCACAACATCACTTTTTTATTCTTTCTTTTCTCTCCTTAGGATGTCATGTGCCTTTGTGTTTGGAACACACCATCCTAAGGGGGGGCTCTCATTTTCCTTGATTTTTAGAAGTTGCATTCAGTGGCCAATGAATCTCTTCTTAAAAATCTATTTTTTTTCAAAAAATTGCATTCCTCAACAAGGACCCATAGCGGAATACTTTTCCTTCATCATGGGTTCATAAATAAAGAATTTGAAAAAAAATCCTTTGAGGGGGGAGAAAATTTTCCTATGGGAGAAGTCCTGACCTTCCCCTTGCAAGGGGGTTTTCTTCCTTTCAAATTCCTTGATGAAGTGAGATCTTTCAAAAGGATTCCTTGATGTTGAGTTGATTTATGAAAAATATGCTTGCACTTTCAAATAGACTGTCCCTTGAGTGGACCTCTTTTCTTTTGAAGGGTTCTTGAGGGACCCCTTTGAAAGCTCTTCCTTCAATTTTTGATTGCCTACATGACTATCTGCTAGCTTTCCTATGTGGCATATTGTATTCTAACATGTTTTGTTTGTGGATTAACATGTTGCTTTGTAGGTGCACTTGTGAAGTTGCTTTCCAATCTGACTCTGCGGAGTCCCCTCACATCGGGATTCCTTTAGGAGAGAATACCTAGGGGCACCTTCTTTGTAGGTCCGAGGACTTGTGAAGTGCTTACATGCTGCAGGATCTATCCACCGTTGGTCTACGGGCCTCTGGTGCACTTTGTTCAATCCCCCTCAAGAGAGAGTGCCTATGGAGCCATTTTCCTGCCCTACGCTTTCGAGTACGCCAGATCGCAGTCTGCTTCCTAGATGGTTCAGGTATATTTTCTTGGGACATTTTTGACCTACTTTACTGAACACTCATTGGCACTCACGTTTTCCAAAGTGGGGGAAAAATGTATAGGAGTGAATTTGCACCCCCTTGCAAATTCCCATTTTACATCCTTCATCTTAGAAGAATCAAATCTGACCATGTAATTCCACATCACCTATCTGTACTCCGTCCACTGGGTGCTTTTTTTTAGTGTCAGTGGGAAAATTTTAGTCGGGGATGTACGTGCGACGTGTGAACGCCTATGCAACGTGCTGCCATCCTGAAAGGATTCTTGCCTCTGGAATCTGTAGAGGCATTACGTTCTCCATTGGCGATGAAATGTAACACCCCTACACCTTCCTACCAACCTTTGAGTAACTCTTTCCCTCCTAATTGGCCTTCAAATGTCTATCTTTGTCATTCTTCATACCCTCTATACACTCATTCAATGTTGCTTCACATTCTTGGCATTCTTACTTCATATTCTTGCAAAATTCAAGCTACTAGTTGCACTATCAACTCTTTCAACAATCACAACATTCTTCACATCTACCACATAAGCTACAACTTGGTTTCTTGTAATACTACTTTTAGCATCACTGCGGCCACGTCGACTTTTCCATGGTCGTAGACTTGCATTCCTCTCTCATTAGCCTTGAGTGCCTTTGGTCGAGGTTGGTATCACTTTCTTACTATTACTTTGTTGTTGGATTTGAGTAGTATAGTGTGTCTCGTAGTTTTCAGTAATTTAATCTCTAGCATAGTTTATTTATCATATTTCTATCTCTCTATCTATTTGGCTATTTGTGGAGGTGGAAACATCAAAATGAGGGTTTGACTATAGAAAGCCCCGAAACAAGGTCCCAACATTTTCCCCTTCTTTATCATGTGTAGGTACTCATTCATGTGGAGCTTGCTAGTGAATTGGACTCTTCGTGTGTTGAACTCTCTCTTTTCTTTTCCTTATCATTGCCATGGTATTTGTCTAGTTATTTTAGTTGTTCTGTTATTTAGTGTCTTAGTCATCATTTAAAATATCTTCATCTACGCTGTTAGTAGATTTTGGTACCCTTCACTGTCTTTTTACACTTTCTGTCCGTACAGATGCTAGTGCACCTATGAGACGCTAGCGCACTGCACTATTGTCCCTTTCCTGTGCTACTGTCCTTTGGCAGAGAGCTGTCCAAGGCATAGTACGAGTCCCAAAAATATGCTTACTTAGTCTGAACCTAATTCTTGGGTTAGTAGAGTGATAGAAGCACTAAGAGTACTCTTCATTCTCTATCCTCAACATCAAGCAATTCCTTAAACACCTGTGTAGTTGAGTTAGACTAGGGAAATCTTCAACTCTCGGCTCTCTATGACCTGGAGTCATTGAGTGGTTGGTCCCCCTCCTCTACACCATATATGACATCAACTTATCACATAAGACACAAAGTATGATTCCTCCATGTGGATAGTCATCTTATACACTCTATTGTTGCTATAGACTATGAATAAATAGTTACATACTTTACATTAAATTAGTATACATACATGTTTCTAGTATAACCTCCACTATCAAATAATTTCTTGTGATATCCTATACAAACATAGCATTGCTCCTAACATTTTTCAGTACCAAGTTCCATCTTCTAGGACATTATTCAGCCCTTAGGTCATGTTGCACAATCTTTAATTTTACTATAAGTTCTCATGCAACACTAATCATGCTCCAACAAACACTTAACTCATATGTGGTTGTGATTTCTTCTTCCAAATGAGTTTTGATAATTTCCACAATATCACCACATTTGAATCAACATATATGATATATTACAATACTTGCAACATCATTGTCATATGTAAATCACCATACCAACTGTACCATGACATTTGATAACTCACCACATTTCACTACAAAGATTTCAATAGAAAAAAATCCTATAAAGACTCTCTAAAATTGAATATGACTCAAGTTCCAATATGAAAGAGTGGGGATTGAGATCTTGATACAAGAAATATCAAGTATTGAGATTTAGAGACACCTTGATGTAGAAAAGAGAAGGGTTCAATATTTAGTGATAGCTAATATAGGAATGAGTGTAGATCAATATTTAGAGATACTTGACATAGGAAGGAGTGAGGGATGGAAATGTTTGAGGGTTCATAAATGATAAGGAAGTATGATGCTGGGGATCAAAGTTTTGGAATATTCGGTAAATGGGGATTAATGATATAACATACCCAATACTAGAGTGATGTGGGAAAGGAAAAGCTAAAATTATACATACTTGAGAGTGATGAATGATCAAGGATTAGGGTTTAGGGTTTTGGGATACCAAATACCCTTTAGGTATGTTAGTAAGGAAAATTCTAGGAGTTCATGATATAATAGAGGTTAGGACTTATGAAATTTGATATTGTGGGGATCATGAGTTAGGGTGACCAATTCATTTGAATAAAGTGCAAGAAGGGATATAGAAACCAGTAATCTCATAGGATATAAAGGAGAAAGGTTGTGGGGGTGTAAGGGAAAAAGAAAGGCATGTCACTAGAGAAAAATCCAAAGGTCCAAATATGGGGTACTCAAAAATAAAAGACTTAGGGTAAGTGAATGAAAGGTGATACCATCATGGAAAGTTTGAAATACCAATGAGTAAGAAAAATTAAGGGTTTAGGGAATGGGGAACCAAGGGAAATTGTACTAAGGTAAAATTGTCCCAAAAACCTATTGAAGGAAAAGGATTGGGAAAGCAAGGAAGTGAGGGATGGGGGAATATTAATGTAGACAACTAAAAATGACTAGCACACATTTTCTATTAATTAAATAAATTAAAATATTTTATTTAATTAGTTCATCCATTTTCCCTAAAAGTCTTGTCCTAAATAAATAAATTTTCCATTTATATTTATTTAATTTTTCTCATTCATTTATTCTATATCCACTCCCATCTCATATAAATTAAATCAATACTGTTTAATTTAAATCCCACTCCCCCCCTCAAATGTCTAATAGGTCCTAACTAGTCATTAATTAATCATTTACACCTAAAATTTATAAAAAATAAATTATTAAATTCTCCTTTTTTCTCCACCCTCCATTTCACACTTAACAAACTCATCCTCCATCATTAATTTTCTCAACCAGTCTTGTTCATTGATCCTCCCATTCAAAAGCCTATAAATATCCCTTTCATAAGCCATCGTGAATGCAATGTTATGCTATCTTATTGAGTGCTCGATATTTTTCCTTTCAACAACAAATCTGTCAATTGCAATTGCCATTGACACATCAAGGGTCTTGTGTGGGTGAGAAAATTCTAATTTATTTTTCACATTTTTTAAGGTTTCCTTTGCTTAACCGAGGTTGTATTTTGGTGTTGAATAGGGTTTTAATTTTAATGTTTTAATCCTTTATTTTCATTCACACTTATATGTATATATTTTTGGCATTCATAATGGGACAATGTACCTCATCCAACCCTTGTGTTTGTAGGTTTTTCCTAACTGAATCATACAAGTTTTACCCTTTTTGGAGAGATTTGGAGGTGAGATTTTACAAGTATCCTCCTAGTGCAAAACAAACATGGTTGAGTCTAAAAGGCCCAAAACATTAAAAAAATATAATATGAAATATTTTAGTGTAGGATTTTTTTACAACTTTTATATTCGTTTATAGCCCCCCCCTTTGGTGATCCATATGATTGTACATATTCGTATTACATCTGCATAGTTTGCAATCTATTAAAAACATATTTTATTTTTCCCATAGGTTAAATCCTTTATTTGTAGGGGCTTAACTACTTGACTAAAACCCTCCCCCTAGGGACCTTAAAATAGCACTTGTTTTCAAAATACCATATTTTTTAATGATATCTTTTTTTTTGCATTTTAACAAGTGTTGAAAATGACAAAGAATTTTGCTATGGAGGAGGTAGTTTTTGTAGAATTTGGCCCAAATTTCAATTTATAATTGTCCAATTCTCCTTCTTTGTCTTTGATCTTCAAATGCACATAACTTTTGTATATGAAAATATAATTTAGTTATATTTTTTGAAGTTGGCTAGAAATTCATAAAGAACATTGATCATGGTAATCTCTATTTTGCTGTGTGAAACATTATTTTTTAAATTTTTTTGTAGGTGTTTGATTTTCATAGCTAATACATTCCTTACAATAAAATTGCTTGTCCAATGTTGTACCCAAAATAATTTTTTGGCATTTTGTATAAATTGATCTAAATCTTGTTAAAATGCCGTCAAAATTCTGTTTTAGGTCAAACCAAACATAGGGTCTTTGTGGGTTTCTGTCAAGGAACACGTGCAAAATTTTGAAAAATTTACGCCCCTATTTTCAAGGTAACCCCCAAAAATAGCACCTTCCCGGAAATGATTGAAAATGATTTTGATAGGATTAAATGACTTCATGATCACATTGGTCAAGTAAGGATCATCAAAAGACATGTTTTACTTTGGTGGGTCTATTTCTATTTTTCAGGAATAAAGTTAGGAGCTCCACAACGATTAATGGTAGATTGGCCAATCCCAGGTGTTGGAAGCTAAGCTTCTAAAACTTCAACGATGCAACCATGGAAAAAAAGGTCTAAAAAGATGCTGTTTGACGAAGGAGATTCTTGAAACCAGAAAAGGTCAAAATTTGACTAACTCTAGAAACGTTACGAAGGAGAAATCAATTCACGAAGCAAAAAGAGCCTTTTTTAGTGAGGGTGCCCTTGATTCTTAAAGGTCAAATATAGCCTGATGAATCATCCAAGGCAGTCATCCTTGGTGTTCTCCTGTTGGCTCAACAACGAAACAATTAGTAAGATCATCTGATAAGTTGATCAGCAACAGTTGCCAACAGAGCAAAAAGAGGCAGTTGACAAAGACATCAGAAATGGTTGTCGAAATGATCATAAAGGTGAAAAAGTGCCCTTTCCAAGGAAAGGTACCCTCATTTTTGAACCTCCTGATGCTGTCAGATGTCAAAAGGTTTCCCAAGATAGTTTTCTTAGTCTAGGTTGATCTCGACAATGTAACTGCAAGCACAAACATCCGACAAGGCAATCACTAGATAATCAAGATCAAATTGGAGCATCTTTTAGATGAAAATCACTATGCAAAAGAGAAAAAGCACCATTTTTAGTGAGGGGCGCCCTTGAATAAAGGGACCTTTAATTGTTTTGTGGGAATTCAAACTCCAGTCTTCTTTTGCGAAATGAAATTGGCTACCTGATGAGATATCAAACAAGATCATCTGATTCTCCGATCAACGAGAAATCCAAATCAAAGCACAAGAGGTCAGAATGAAGAGTTTGAAAGAATAGATATTGAAAATGACTAAGGCATGAAAGAAAGCACCTCTTCTTGAGAAAGGTTCCCTTCTTTTTAGGGCCACAAAATTATTTTTTTGCCTTCTACCTCCTAGGCTCATCTCTTTAGTTTAGTCCCAACTCAACGATGAATCCAACAACAGCTGCTCAAGATCAACTGAACAATCTGGACCAGAGATCAAACAAAGGTCATTCAACATACAAAATGATGAAAAAGCTTGCAAAACTCAAAAGCGACGCCTAGAAAAGGTCAAAGGAAAAGTTGTTGACTCAAGTTAAGATATTTTGAGACAAACTTAGCCAACTCACTCCACAATCAGTGGAAATCACCTTTTTGAACTTCAGATCAAGCCAAATCAGCTTTAGATCATGAGTTAAGATCCCAAACTTGAGGGTTTTAGGCTTAAGTCTATATAAAGGAGATTTGGGCATCCCATTTCATTATTTCATTATAGGTTGATGATCAAGAACAAAAATAAGCTCTCAAGGACACAATTTTTAGATCTGGCCAAGGTTTTTGACTGTTCTTCGATATTTCTTGAAGATCTGAAGCAAAAGAAGATTTCTAATTTGGGCTAGATTTAGAGACAAATTTTCTCAAGGAGTCAGATTAAAAACTTCCAATCCATCTTCTGTCTACTTCCTCTCTTCTTGTCTTAGTTTTTCTTGCATGTCACACAAAGCAATAGGTTACCACAAATTTGATCAACTGGGTAGATTCAAAATAATTTTCTAATGAAAACCATCTCGTCAGATTTTCCAGAATCAACAAACTTGCTACCCCTATTTTTGGGGGTTTTTTTGAAAAAGTTTCAGAATCAAAATTCTAAGGAACTGGGTTTGTTCAACATTGAAGCAAGAACAAAACCCATGTGCCAGATTTTTTCTGAAAAAATACTTCTCGGCAAGGCGCTATTTTCAGGGGTTTCCGAAAGCTGTTAGAACAAGGTCAAGTTTGCAGTCAATCTTTATATTTTTCAAGATGCAGTACTCTCAGGCACCATACAAGACCAAGACGACCTTATTTCATGATTACCTAAAAATGATTGACACAAACTTACATCAAGTAAACCCAGTGATTGATCTAGAACAACTGGAGGGCATCAATCAGATCACATTGCAGAACATTGAAGAATCTGGGTTACTACAAGCTGCATCCATCCCCATCACATTACAGAGTGTGGAACTTGTAATCGCTTGTATTAAGCATTACAATCCTACCACAAGAGAAATCAGATCAATGGATGGGAGGGTTGTTTGCAGTCTAAAGCATAAGGATATAGAAAAGTGTTTTGATATTCCACCATGTCCTAATAGCAGGGTCATATTAGTGACGAAATGTGAAAAGGCATTTGAGGTAGCCAAGGGAAATTGTCAAGGGATAATGGCCGAGAAATGGCTAAAAGTGATAAAGGCTAACTTTCCTAAGTTGGTTGGACGAGGAGAATGTAAAGATGAGTATGCAGTGTTAATCACTCTACTCAATAGAATCACTAGACAAGAGGATGGCAATCAATTCTAGTCATGGATGTATTATGTCATTGTAAAAATATCAACAAAAGGGAACATTACGACTGGGCCACTTTGATTAGTGATACGCTCCACCAAAAGATTATCGGGTATCTAGAAGCTCACAGGTTTCACATGTGTTCTTACCTGGTATACCTGATTGCCTTCCAAGGTGATTTCAGGATATTAAACAATGTGGGAACTTTAGGTGTGAAAAAGGTTCATGAGCACTTTACACGTCTGGAGTTTACTCAAGCAGAGTGACACTTCAAAAGATCAAGTGATCACTTCATCATGCACATCGTATGAGATTTAGACCATGAGATGCATGTACGTATTTCACAAACAACCAAAGAGGCAATGGCAGATTGGGCGGATTGGTTCATCCAATTCCCTACGTTCTCCTACATATGTGTGTATGGATACATTGGTCACCCCGCCATGATGCCACAATACCCTTCAGATAGGGTAGTCTTCATGGAATTTCTGAGGCAGTTGTCTAAGGTTCATGTTTACTTGCGCTTGAAGAAGAAGGAAGTTGTAAAATTTCCTGTTGAAATGGGACTCTATAGATGCAGGTTTGCGACAAATGCTAAGATGACAAGCTAGGAAATGGTGAGGCTTAATCTCAAGTACCTCAATTAGAGGAGGTCCTATGATCCCAGAGGGATCTATGCGGTGCATCTCGAGCAACACTTGTCACATAAATCTTCTGTGGAAGATTTTTGGGTTAATTTTCAAGACGAGTATGAAGTGCGAAGAAGGAACTATAATAGGTTCAGGCTCCTGCAAATTGCCGACTTTATCTCAGTAGACATCGAGGGATTAGATGAAGATGACAGGGAAGTCATTCTCCCCTCATTCTTTGTAGATTCAGTTGACTCCCAACCACTCCCAAGAGTGGATTGGTATACCAAAGACAACACGTCTATAGAGGAGAGGACGAGTCAAGTCGTTAGAAACAACCAACTCTACCTCGACATCGAGAAATCAAGGTGGTACCTCATCGAACAGAGCTGCCATAGGTTCAGTCTACACCACCCTCCACTTCAAGAAAGAAGCCTAGGAAGAAGCAGTGGTGTGATCTTCCCCAAGGGATGAGAATGTCAAAGCATACAAGGCCAAGAACACATGTGGAGAAAGCCACACATAGTCCTAAGGTAGTCATGGGTATTGCTGCCCCAGAGCCAGTAATAGAGACTGCTGCCCTAGAGCCAGTACAAGTTGTGGCTACAAAGCCAACAAAATTTGTTGCTACAAAGCCAATAGTAGTAGTTGCTGAAGAGCCAACAATGGAAGCAGCAGAGCTAGAAGCAAAAGAAGCAGCAGTAGAAACAATGCCTGTTATGGAAATAGAGCCACCTACATCACCACCATCACAGTGGTCGCAAGTCCTCATTGAATTGGACTCACCCCTGAGAGACGTCACTCCAACACAGTCTCACACTTCGGGCATTCAAGGGCCTCACATTCCTCCTTCTAGTGAAGCTAGCCAAGATTCTATCTAGCTTGAGGGCTTCCTAGGCAGGAAGAGGGAAAAACCCTCCTATGAACTTGACTTCATTGAATTCGATCATGTCCCACAAGACATACTGGCGAAGAAGTTGAAGAAGCAAGTTCACATGGAAAGGAATGCAGATTGTGAACTCATTATAGAGATTGCTGCCCCACTAGTAGAGAAAATCATACACGAGGTACAAGTGGAAGACTACACATTGTATAAACTTAACCTCAAAAAGACTACATGATAGGTGGAGGTAGACCTTTTCAGAATTGCCTCGGTGAGCGCACAAGAAAGGATGGTCAAGGATGGAAAAGACAAAGCAACCTTAAAGGCTGAGAACCAACAATTAAGATCATACATTTCCAACTTGATGCATGTCACCCCAAACATGTCAGCCTTACCACCATAATTGCTGGATCTCCCCGTAGAACAAAATCACCAACAATTGATAACATACAAAAAACACTTGAGAGATCAAGTGGAAGACTTTGTTCTCAAAGGATAAAGCATACTAGAAAATCTTTACCAATTATGGGATAAAGCACATGGACTTCGTGCAGAGATTCAACAATCAGAGCAAAGAATTGCAGAGAAGAGGCTAGAAGATGAGACCACAATTGCAGACTTGCAATTGGCATATCAATCAATCTACTCAGAGGAAAACAAGCAACATCTCTTTGCTTGGAGAGAACAACTAGCATACAAGGTGAAAGCCTATGACGCTCATTCAGTAGAGTTGATTGAATATCGACGGATGGTCGCCAATATTATCAACTTCGTGAGAACATTGGTAATATATTTTCCTCGCATAGAATATCAACGCGAGGGAGGAGAATACATTGAGATGGTCACTGTACATAATTAGTTCAGAGACGTCATCCATAGTACCTTTCTTGATGATCTAGATGGTTGCAAGCTAGCCAAGGTGGCAACATTGTCAACCAAGTTCGATGAAGCAACTGCACAGTGTATAGACTTCTAGCATCAACTTACGGCATGCAAATTAATGCTCAAGCGCCACATCATCATTTTGCGGAGCATTAACTCCCCCGAAGTTGAAGAAGTCAACGAATGGATATAAACATTGTTGACCAATGGTGAGTTGTAAAGGAACCAAGAAGGACGTCCCACCCTCTAATTGGAATTTATGATACTTGAAGTTGACTTGATGCCTCATTCCAATTTAACTCGAGAGGAAATTTAATGTAATTGGAGTTAACTTGATGCCCCTTTCCAAGTTAACTCCATATCCCACAAATCATGCATTGTCAAATCCACTGATTAAGGATGTTTAATCGGCTTCCATTATTTGTGGATCTCAGATCTCCACTAAATGTGGATGTCTATTTTGGAGGTATACTTTACATTAAAGTTCACCTTAAGTTTACTTTTAGTCAACTAAAGTAGTTTCTAGTTGACTCTTTGTTTGGTTTTAGTTAACTAAAGTAGATTTCTAGTTAATTGTTTGTTCCCCCTTTTTAGGAATAAATTTTGCTAATTGATTGGCAAGAACTCATTGTTAACTCAAGGAGATTTTGGGGTTGGCCACTCCTTTGAGTTCTATAAATAAGAGCCTTGAGCTCATTATTTGTTTAAACTTTGCTTACTATGCAAAATTGCTGCGTCATTGTTGCCAACAAGTTTGAAAGTGATTATTTGTTCACTCTTGGATGAGAGTTGATTGGTTGATTGTAATTGTGCATGATTTCGTGCCTTTGCTGTCCCAATTCTTTTGTAACTCGTTGATGAATCTTGAAGAAGAAAATCAGAAGGCACTTGCATTTTGATCTACATATTTGAGTTCTTTCTATGTTTTGTATCTAATAGCTTCTTGTTTCATTTCCATCCTCGGATAGGGGTTCCTCCTCGGATATCTGTTATTAACGGTTATCGTTTATTATTGTCTAATGGATTGTCTTTCAACCTATAATTCAGATAGGGGTTCCTCCTCCTTAGCAAGTTTTTTAGCCAAAACATCGTAAATTTGTTGTTTCTTATAAGTTGTTTCCTAGCCCATACCTCGGATAGGGGTTCCTCCTCCTTGGCAGGTCTCAGATCCAACTTACCGTGAAGAGCGTTTGCTTGTATAAAACCTTATCCCTGCGTATATCTGAGAGTTCAGAGCCTCAACCATATTCTAAGGAGACGGAAGATTCAAGTGATCAAACCAATCCATTCCCGCTCCTATGCCCTCATGCTCTATTTACCTTGAGGATTTAGGATAGATTAAAAGCTAGAATAGTCGTAGTTAAGATCTGTCGAAACAAGAGAAAAAGCTTAGCTATGACGCATTGTGTTTGTGCACCCTTGTGTCCTACCACTGAGTACAAAAAGATAGGAACCTTAGTTTACCCTACCCTTCCTTACGCATTACATCAGCAGAGAGGGACTTATCCTCTTTAAATAATGAAGAAGTTTGCAAAACATTTGTAATAGCTGAACATTTACAATCAACACTCTAGAGGTGCTAATTTAAACACCAACATCCAAGACTCGTGTTTATCAAATTGCTAGGAATTTTGAGTTTAGAGAACTTTTCCAAGACTGTTTTTGAAACTACTAACCCATTTTATGTAGCAAAATTTCTCGAAGACTATCTTTTTAATCACTGGCTTATTTGCACATTTTCTATGTTCTAATGGGCATTGTTTGTCATGTTTGTGAGGGATTTTAATTTTGTATGCTCTCTCCTCACATCAAAAAATGATCTTGGAGATCAAAAACACTTTCTAGTTCTCGTTTGTTGTGTTAAATCTAGGAATCCAACTTCTGAACTCTTCCCTCACACCCAAGACAATCTTGGGGACCAAAAAAACTTGAACTTCTTTTCCTTTAACAAAATTTTTGAAGGATTTCATCACCATAGGGGATGACCTAAACCATGTGTTTTAGAGGGATATACAAAAGGGGGAGAGTGAAAGAGTTACCTCAAAGGAGAATCATCATGTCCAGATCAACCTTGGTGTCTCTTTTCAGAAAAGGACAAGGTTCCATGAGCACATGAATATAGATAGACTCTCATTCATGGACTTAGGCCTCATGCACCCTCAAGTATGAGGAAGACATCTATTAGAAGCTTGCTCACCTAGATAGGACCTTTCAACCACATGTGCTTGTAACACTTCAATTTATAAGAGGTGGATAAGATTGCTTTTGGATTCAACTGTGTTTATTTTTAATTGATATTTCAAATCATATTGAGGGATCCATTATAAAAACAGGAGGGTGAAAGAAAATATTGTAGAAAAAACCTTAAAAAGAGGCAGGGAAGGTAAATATAGGATGATCAAATAATGATGGATATGACATGAGGAAGAGGGGGTAAGGATAGAGAAAAGAGAGAGAAACATTAAGAAAATGAAAATATACATGTGTGTGCATTCTCTCTCTGTATGTATGTGTTTATGAAAACAACACATATACATACATATACAAATGAGAAATATCATCAATAATTAAATGAGAAATATTATTCTAAAGAAATGAGTAATATATGCATACATATATACATATACATACAGACATATATATATATATGTATATGTATATGTATATATATACACATAGACATGTATAGATGTTATATATACATATACATATAAATATGCATACAAACATATACACATGTTTATATATATATATTTATATGTATATGCATATATAACATCTATATATATACATATATACACATATACATACATAGATGTTATATATACATATGCATATAAATATACATATAAACATATACTGTATATGTTTATAAGTATATGTATATATAACATCTATGCATGTATATGTGTATATATATTTATATGTATATATACATATGTATATATGTATACATGTACATATATAGATATACATATACATATATAAAACATCTATATATACAAATATTTTATATATATACATATATACATACACACATACATTTATATATATGTATATATACATATATGTTTATAAGTATATGTATATATAACATCTATGCATGTATATGTGTATATATATTTATATGTATATATGTATACATGTACATATATAGATATACATATACATATATAAAACATCTATATATACAAATATTTTATATATATATACATATATACATACACACATACATTTATATATATGTATATATACATACATATACATATATATATGTAATGTGTATGTATACATATATACATGTATAGATGTTATATATACATATAAACATATGCACACATATATTTATATGTATATATAACATCTATACATGTATATGTGTATATATGTATTATGTATATGTATACATATATGTATGCATATATACATATATATAGGTATATGTATGTATATGTGTATATATGCATATGTATATATATGTATACATATATATGTATACATACATATATAGATATACATATACATATATAAAACATCTATATATAAATATTTTATGTATATACATATATACATAAACATATACATTTATATATATATATATATATATATACGTTATCAAAAGAAAGTTTTCATAAAATGAAGACATAGAAAGAAACTTCGATAGTTTGTTTATATATTACATCCGAGGATTCCACGATCGCCTACAAAGATTCAATATGATTTTATATTCTAACAAGAACAACAATCCTCGATCGCCTACAAAGATTCAATATGATTTTATATTCTAACAAGAACAACATATTGTCAGATTTTATTGTAAATTGGGAATTTTATTATAGACTTTAGCTGCTTCCAAAGAAGCTTTCCTCTCTGAAGTGATATGTTCAAACAGGTCTCGGATCTTAAGTCCTATAATGGTTTGGAAGAGGCCAGAGCCATTGTTGCTTCCTGGAAAATAAGAATGTTTCAACATCTGCTGCGTGATTTCTCCGTAGAATTTGGTGGATCTGTTGCTCAAGTGACTCTCCACGTATATTAAGTCGTCTAGTCTGTCAAACTGCCCATCCATCTCCAAAACAGAGACCTAATATGAAAAGCAAATGAAAATTAGTTCATCATGTATGTAATCTATTATCCTCATAATATAAGATATAAGCTAAATGCTACATAGGAGCTGCATTCAATTGCATAGTTCCTGAGAATTAAATTATGATATGGGTCAATGAATTTGATTCAAAATCTTCGATATAAATATCGTAATTTGATATGTTCTGCAAAAGACCTACTTGTAAATGAAAATGAGTCCTTAACTAAAAAGACCAGAGGAGTTTTCAGCAAAGTATCCATTGTCACTTTTGTCACTATGACAAGCAACATTAGAATACACTGAACTAACGTATCCAATTTCATTGTTGTTCATGTTCTGAGTCCTCCATGGAGCCCAGTGCCCACATTTGTGGTTTCTCCAGCACATTTGTAGAAGATGAAGTCAGTACACGCACTTCCCTTGTTACCCCTGTTCTCCAACAATTTTGAAGATCACTGAGCAAGGCTATCTATATTCCTTGTTATCTTAATTCTCCAATTTCCTCTTCGGAGGAGCTAGGGTACCTATCATCCTCCATTTCTTTTAATCCAACATCTTTCCAGATCATGGAAGCAAAGATCCCATAATATTAGTTATTTATATATTCTTAAAAGTCTTGAAGAATGCGGAACTAAGTTACCCATATTGCCCTTATTATGCTTGTTCTCCAAGGAATGAAGGTACCCGCTTTTGTTGTTTCCCCTGTTTCTAACCTCTTTGGAGAATACGGAGCCAAGGTACCCATTTTCCTTTTTACCGATATTCTCCACGAAGCCTAGATATGCCCACTTTCCCTATTTATGAGAGATACTTAAAGTAGTAAAAACCCAACTTCTATTATACGAAGGAAAAACGAGCTATTCAAGATAGCCTTTTGTTTTTACTTTCTAAGCCTGTTCTAAACATATTTGGAGAACATAATGCCAACGTACCCACTTCCCTTTATCCTTTTTTCTTTGGAATTTCCTTTATCAATAAATGATGATGCATCCTAGTTAGAATAATGATATAGAACTGTGTCGCAAAAGGAGGAGATGGGTGTGGTACCTCATTGTCATAGTAAATGTCAGGGCCATAGAAGAACTTGATGCCTGGATATGAACATGTCAACTTCCTACCACAGGGAATCCAGGAGATTGTAGAACCCTCATCAAATAGATAGACTGGATTGAAGTACTTGACCCCTTCTTTCATCACCATCCGAACCCTCAAAACCTTGCCCTCATTGTCATCGGGAATTAGCTGTGTAGGCAAAACCTGAATCACAACATCTGCATATTGCTTCTGTGGATCTGCAACGTTATTCGCAGCATGTCCAGCATTAAATTATGTATAAAATAGATCCACAATTTCAGTTGCATGTAATAGAAATAGACATACATACTAATGTAAGCATCAAAGTCTGGCTTGCGGGCTTCAATACTGGCTTTGATGCTTTCTAGGCTGTGCCCACGTTCTGCCATGTCACGCTGCACTAATCCTCAATAATGTTAGCTCAAGGTCAGCAAAATTTCTCCTGCCTGTCTAGGATGGAAGCTTCTATTTCTTGCAACACACGACAGGTGACTGGTACAAAGTTTTTGAATTAGTAAAAGGCGTATAACAGAAATGATATTTTAAATTTTTTTTAAATTTTTTTTAGTCAATAGGTTATATATTGTGTGAGATTTGAGTTCAAAATCACGTCTGCAAATTACTATTGAGTTGTCTGAAAACAAGTTTCAACCGTCGTTTAATGGTAAATTAGTTACTGTTTAATGGTAAAAACCTCCAAAATATCAGATAAAAGCCTCCAAAATCTCACTTATCACATAAAAGCCAGATTAATATTGGTTTGATGGCAATTTTTCTTTTTCACTTGTATTGTTTTATGTTTTAAATTTGTGTGCAATACTTAATTTCTTTAAGAAAAAAATCTAGATTTGTCTAAGTTTATTTCATTCCATTATTTAACACAAGCCACATGCAATTAGAATTCGCAACTCATCCATACATAAACACATACTCTCTCACATATTAACATAAATATAATTTTCTATCGACATAATCCTTGAAACTCCTTTCAACAGAAAACAAACTAAGAGCAGAGACAAAGAAATGATATTGGTACCGGATCTGAGACTGACATTAGAACTAACCTGAATTTTCAGAGCGAACTTGACCTCATTGCTGATGTCCAAATATATGCTGAAGTCGAGCAAGTCTCTGACTCGCGAGTCGAACATGGGATGAAGGCCTTCGATGACGAGGATCTTGGGAGGAAGAATCTCCTCTGGAGGGTCGAGGAGACCGGAAACATGGTTGTAGATGGGCTTCATGACAGGGGAGCCCTCCTTGAGAGCCTTGACTTGCTCGTACATGAGGTCAAAGTTATTGGCTCTGGGGTCCAGCGCCGTGACGCCCTTCTCTTTCCTCCGATATCTGTCAAGAGAGTGATAGTCGTCGAGGCAGATGACGGTGGTGGTGTCGCTGATGAGTGTGTTGGAGTCGGGATTACCACCCTTGGGGGGCTCCGCTGCTCCGCCAAACACACTCGTTAAGCGCCTCATGAAGGTGGTCTTGCCGCATCCCGAATCAGCAGCCAGCCCCATGACCACGGTCTTATCAGCAGACACCGAGCATATGACCACGGACCCTGTTCTGCCTCTTCTTGAACAAAAGCTGGATGGATGCTTGGAGCAGAATTGAGAAGGCAGTGACAGAGATGACGATCTGTGGACGCCTGTTGTGGGGGCTGGGCAGGCCATCTTTCAGTTCTCTCTCACTCGTGTATAAAGGAACTCAAGTTAAGCATTATTACGAGAATTTCCTTCTTCTTGAGTGCCCACATCTCAAGTAAAAATATACTTTGCTTGATTCTAATAGAAGAACATTTTCTATGGTAAGGAAAGCATTATTTGGTGTCGATTTTTTTTTTTAAAGTTAAAATCATTGAGAGCTTCGAGTGGGTTGATGGTAATCCTTTTTCAAGATTAATATGTAAGATATGTCGATAGAAAATTTAAGAAAATTTGTCTCTTACTGTAATTAAATATTTATTAATAGTTAATAAAAAATATATATTATTAATTTTATTTTAAAAATATTTTATTTAAAAATATTTTAATATATATTTGTACATATTTTGAATTTGGACTGTAATTGCGATTTGTATAAGTAATTATTGTACAATAGATTTGCATATATACTATTCCAATATAAAAGAAGACACTATATAAAGTCTACAAATAGACTCACTCTTTACTATATTATTGAATATATTAACTAACACACATACATACATACATACATACACATACATACATACATATATTAACTAGCATACCTATATTAGATATTAATATATAATAGACTCACTCTTTATTGCTTTTAGATCTTATCATATGGTGAGCTCTTCAATGATTCAATTGCACTTGTTTATGCCAATTGTACGTAGACAATATTAAATTTAAAATTTAAAACAACATAACCTTTGAAAAAGAACAAAGGATATATGAACTGCATATTTTCATGGTTGTTTCAACATTCAATATCAAACTCTATTAGAATCTAAACAACCAAAGTGTAGTTTCCAACGCATGCTTTGATTCCACCATCAAAGCGCTAAATTTTATTAAAATCTAGCATGAAAGTGCGACAGAAGCTGAGGCGGCTCCACGAGATGGTCACCCTTGCATTTCTTGACTGTGACGCTATAAGCTTTACTCTCTGTCTAAGTGAGAAGTATATGCATGTGATGCACACTTTAATCAGTCCTCCTCATAGTTATAGTATTTTCTCATATGTTTATTCATTTCGAATTAAGGTGACAACCATTTGCAGAGCATGCATACAATTCCCCTGGCTAGTTGTTGATGGTGTATCCACCTGATTTTGAAGGAACTGCTCCTCTTCAAGTTGCATCTTTTATCACATCTTCCACATTATCATCCCACCATTCCCTTGTATATTTTAGATGAGAAAAACAAATTGTTAGATCTAGGGAATTATCATACCTTAAATGTAATCTAGGAAAGCATGGAAAATAATAGTCAGTAAGAGGGTAAATGACATACTGTGCATATGACTTGTTTTCTATGGACTTTTGGCCATACTTTCTCCATGCACACCTGTCCTCCAAAGACTCTGTCTCACTTTTCAACCGAAGCACAATATTTTTGGAGGAGCAGTATTATCACTCTGATGCCTCTGTATTGCAACCGATCCTAACTCCATCTTCTCTCGCTTCTCTGTACTATATATTCTCAAAAATATTGTAGAAGAAATTACACCCTTATCAGTTACAACACTTTCTTGGAAAAGGTTGTTTCATGAGTATTCATTGTTATCACGAAACACTTCTGATTCATTCGGTCAGAATCAAATGCATCTCTACTATTCTTTTAAAGACATTACAGACTCTTCCACTACCAGCTAGCGAGGACAATCAAACGTTTCAGCTGTTACACATTCCACTACCACTATAGATGATCAAACATTTAAGCTTCTTCTTACTGACATTCTAATTGTAACTACCACCGTGACAACCAGCAAGGTTGTAAAAAAAAATGAAAAAAAGGGTTTTTGTTTATGGACAAGCATTCTTCCCTCTACAACTGAATATGCCTCTCGGTGTAATTACTATGAGGTTGTAGATTCTCAAAGATAGGTTTTCAAAGATAGAATATTAAGGATTCATTGTTGTTTACAAATCAAATTTTAAATTTGCTCATTTTTGACTATATGTTGTCAAAAACTTGGATGAAAAGTTTCTTATTTAGATTATAATATGTAATCTGAAAAAGTGATATTGTAAAATACACAATTATGATATAGCTTTGGATAAGGATGCTAATTTTGAAGTGAATAACCAAAACTTTGATATTAGTGATTGAAAGAGTATTGCTTCTCCCACTATTGGAACATTTGAATTTGATACATATAATAAAAGTAATAACCAAAGGTGTTATTAAGAATAATTGCTAATAGTTTACAAGAATGTTTCTCGCTAGATTATAGGATGATACTAATATAGTTATGATTATAGAGTTTTATTATGTTGTTGATATGTTATAATAAATATAACTTATTATATTTGGATGTTGATACATCATTGAATAATGATGTATTTTGACATCAATTTTTATTTTAATGGCGTGATAATACTTTAGTTTGTAGTGTCGTATATTATATACCCTTGCAATTTTATACTATACAATGTCCCCTCTTTTAGCCCATGACATAAACATTTTGTAAATGTAAAGCGTTAACACAAAATATCTTTTATGAGCATTTCTATAACAATTCAAGTGAGCTAAGTCCATTTTTTCTTAGATGGGAGTGCTACAAATGGACGTCTATGGTGCACTAGTGTCCCTCTAAAAAATCATGATTCTAGTGGCCATTGGAGTGTTACCTTCCTATGAATATTTAGAAGTAATGCCTTTGCATGATAGTCACATTTAACAAAGTGACCCAACTTGCTATTTTTAAAAGAGGCAAAAAAAGAAAAGAAAGCAAGTCTAATTTCTCTCTCATACTCTCACATACGCGCATGCTCATGCTCTCATATTGAACTCTACAATCTCTTGAAGAATATTTTAAGCTGTGAATGAATGTTCAACAAGCTCTCTACCATATTTCATGTTATCTTTTCAAGGTGGGATTGAATAAGGGAACATTGTGGAAGATTTTGTATCTCTCTTGGGGTTTTTTGAAAACTTCTAGGTGATCATAATCCATTTTATTTTTTTCTTCCTACTGATATAATTTCTTTGTGTTAACATTTAGATATATCTAGTGTTAGCACAATGCATTTAAAATCTTTTTTTTTATTGAAAAATGTATTTAAAATCTTTTATATCTATAGCATTATATTTTGTTTCAAAGAAATATCTTTTATTATGTCTCTCAATACTCTCAAAAATCCTAGTTGTCCATGGAGGTAAAAATACTGAAATGGGGGTTTGACTGAGGCAAGCCCCTAAATAGCCCAACCAAACATTTTCTCCTTTCTCTGTGTGTGTGCAGGTTCTACAAGTTGGAAAGTAGCAACTATCCCAGTGATATATATTTTGTCTTTCAACAAATTTTATTGGATTACTGTGGTTTAAGCTTCACATTACATTTCTCTTTTAATTTTGTTACTCTCATATTTCTCATACATAAAGATTTGGCAATATTTGTTTTGTGCATGAAGGGACCAATTATGATACATTTTGTACTTGTGTTTCTGTGTTGGATTCGTATTGAACGACAACATGACACATGGATGTTTGCACTACATGATTTTTTCCATGATCAAGGCTCTAAAAAAATAACAGAATCATCTCTAGGACATGTACATTCTATTTTTATTGATAATTAGTTTGTAATTATTGTTATAGAGAGACATTTTCACCAGTTCATTACAACTGGATATGCTTATATTGTATTAAAAATTAAATATTTAATTTGTTTCCAATTATAATCATTTCATAAAAAAGATTGGTCAGATAGGTAGAAGAAACTATGATTCATCCTAATTTCAATCTAGGTCATTGGTTCTCAAGGAAGCTGTATTCCTTTGTAAGAGTGAATTTTTACCCTACAATTTTATAATTTTTTTTGGACTGAATATTCTTTAATCTTTTTGGCTTCGACAATTTAGTTCCCATTATATGAAATATAGTGCTAGTTTGTGTTTGATGTGACCTCCTTGACACATATATATTGCAACCTATTTAATTTTGGTGACAAATCATCAACTTAAACAAAAATGTAAGACATGGGATTGTAGGATTGGTAGGAGTAGATGAAGGTGGAGGTTGGAGAGTGGTATAATGAGGTTGGTGAGATGAGGTGCAAAAATATGAATGGAATGACGTATATTTAGTTGTCATAGGGTTAGATGGCTTAGGGATGTATGCCATGTGAGATGTGTAGAAAGTGGAGAAAGGAGGGGATGAAGGTATGATGGTGACCTAGTAGGGTGGAAAATGATTGGGTTATAATTATATGTGTACATATGAGGGAAAGTGGTTGGGATGGGAGGTAAATTTGGAGATTAAATGGAAGAGGCAAGATGAGAAATAGATGGATTGGGGGTTGACATAGAACAATAAGGTATGTACTTGGAAGGATGAAAGGTGGGATATTAGGTTAAAGTACATGTTTGATGGTGGTGTAAGGAGAAATAAAATATGTTATGGAAGGGAAGAGATAACTTATGATTCAGTGGAGGTTTTTCTTGGTGACAATTATACTAAGTAGTTTGTTAGTAAGACAAAGGTACTATTGTGTTTCAATGATAGGACATGATTATAAACATTTTTAATGTTTTGCATACTCTAGGACTTGTGATTACGTACATAAAAACTTTGATTAAGTCAGATAAGTATGTTGATACTATTTTGTAGTGGTTTAATGCATGTACATGATTGTAAATAAACAAGTAATCCATTTCTTATTGGTAGTAAGGTTTCTATAGATGTGTCCTAAATAAAATGATGATTTTAGGGATATGTCTAATGCTCCTTATGCTATTTTTATTGGTAGTCTAGTGTATCTATTTTTTTTTTCAATAGACCAGATCTATTACCCATGCAAAGAAAGTTTTGAGCAAGTATATATCTAACCTTAGTAAGAAGCATTAGACTTATGTTGAGAGGGTTTTTAGACATTTCAAGATAATTCTAATTATTGTTTATATTATTATGGTAGTAATGATATATATAATTCATTGGACACACAAGAATTTGTTGATGCAAATTAGGTAGGTGATTTGGATAGTCGGAGGTCCATTAATGACTATATATTTTCCTTAATTGGTGGTGCAATGATTTGGATGAGTAAGAAGAAAACCACAATTTATTTTTCCACTATCAAATTATAGTATATGGTTGTTACACATGCCTCTAAGGAGGCCATTTAGTTATAGAGACTTTCTACATGTTTTGGTTTTGATTGTGGGTTTGATAGAATCAATTATTATAGCTAGAGTGCTATTTATTTGGCTAGGAATCCCATGTACCATTCTTGTATTAAGCATGTTGATGTTTAGTATCATTAAGTGTGAGAGATGGTAGAGAATGATAAGGAATTGTTATAGAAAGCTGACACTTAGAAAAATGTTGTATATTCCTTCATAAAGCTAGTGATCATGGATAAGTTCTCTTGGTGTAGAAAGACCATGGGCCTTAGATCTTGTACACTTAATTATTTTATTTTTCCTATGTTAAATATTTGTAATTTATTATGTCAAGTGGAAGAATGTTAGGATTAACATATCATTAACCTTGCAAATCCTATGCATATTTTATTTGTGTCCAATACTCTTGAAAGGTGTACTTGGACACCTAGAGTGTAATTGGAGAAATAATTTGTAATTTATATTCTCCTAAAATCTTGGTATTAGTTTCCATATGTATCGCTCTAATAATGATTCTTATTTAAATGATTATCATGACCTAAACATTAAGATCCTAATTTCCTAACAAGATCCAATGACACTCTATAAGATATAGAGAAAGATGAATATTTTCCAGAGATATTCATGTTTCCAACCATCATTCCACCTTTTAAGTGTGAATTCAATAGATCTATAATATGGAGGTTCTTTCTTCTAAAAGTGAGATGCATTGTTCAATGTAGAAGAACCTATTTTAGAACCTGTTATTAGACTTGATGTGATTTGATATTCTTTATCTCCCAAAACATGTAGGGAGTTATTGATGTAGAGTTACCACTCTCTTTCTTTGGGGGTTGGGGGGATTCTTTTGTATATGGATACCTAAGATGACACTACTTTTTGGAACCTATTTGTATTTCTTCCTAAGTTGCACTTAAGAGGGTATTGATGTAATATTCTATCACATCTATTTTATTAAAATTACTTATGTAAATGTATTTAACTCTTAGGTAGAGCTAATAATGATATTTGTCATCCTTGCTTCAAATTAATTATTCGTCACCCTTGCCTTATAATCCTTGATTGATGATAAGAGGTGATGCCTCTACCTCATCAGGTAGGTCAACACTATCTCTAGTTGTTGAGTTAGCTTCTCTCTTGATTGAAGTTAACTCAAATTCTCTTAGACATGTGTTACCATGGTTTGTCCAAAAGATTATATATGTGCATGTTTTTCCTTTACAATACAAATGAATAAAATAACCATTGTTATTTATTTGAGTATTCAATTAGTTCGAACAAACCAATTATTATAATTAATTATAAAAGCTTCCTAGTTTTGAATATATTTCTTAAATAAAATCTTATGTGATATCAAAGT
The DNA here is from genome assembly GCA_007258455.2 of Sequoia sempervirens. NCBI lineage: Eukaryota > Viridiplantae > Streptophyta > Pinopsida > Cupressales > Cupressaceae > Sequoia > Sequoia sempervirens. Next base: position 27,312 of record VDFB02373514.1, read on the forward strand.
GAATTCGTGCCAAATCCTATATGATATCAAAACAAAATTATACCAAATATTACAATATATAGGAATAATCTTGATTGAAGGATGTCTCATATTAATAAACTTATAGTCAAAAGGTGTTTGAAAGCATTCAATGTACCCATATAGGTAAAGTCTTAAAAGTAAAACTTGTCTGTGGTCTAAATAGTTATAGTTGTCAAAAGGCTCTTGGACTTTGGATGAAGTCAAATGGTTTAAAATGAATCCATCAAGAATCAAGTCTTATTGAATGTAAGGTCTTTAACACTAAAAAAAGATGAGGTTGAGATTGTACCTTGAACAATTTTGATGAAATGGATATCCTTCAATCCTTAATTCTGAATTGAAAAGATACCAACTTAGACTTATACTTCTATTATCAACATATTATAAACAATCAATCTAAAAATAATTGAAAACCTCATAAAAATTAATGAATGAAACACACTTTAGTTGAAACTTGTCCAAAGTTAAAACAAAGAATGGTTTCGAAATTTAAAATTGCAAAACCTTGGGAAAATGACTTCTTCACGTAGCTCACGTAATGCATTATTAAAGCGATTGGAGAATATCGACCAAATAATGAATGTCATCGAAATAAAAGTTAGTTTGTTGTAAGCTTTGCTATATTAAGACAATATATTATGTCATCAAAAGAAAGTTGTCATGAAACGAAGACATAGAAAGAAACTTCGATAGTCTTTGCTTTTAAATTGTTTTTATATTACATCCGAGGATTCCACGACCGCCTACAAAGATTCAATATGATTTTATATTCTAACAAGAACAACATATTGTTGTCAGATTTTATTTTACATTGGGAATTTAATTCTAGACTTTAGCTGATTCAACATGTTCCAATGATTTTATATTACATCCGAGGATTCCACGACCGCCTCTCTTAAGTCCTACAATGGTTTGGAAGAGGCCAGTTCCATTGTTGCCTCCTGGAAAATCAGAATGTTTCAACATCTGCTGCGTGATTTCTCCGTAGAATTTGGTGGATATGTTGCTCAAGTGACTCCACGTATATTAATTCATCTAGTCTGCCAAACTGCCCATCCATCTCCAAAACAGACACCTGTTATGAAAAGCAAATGGAAATTAGTTCATCATGTATGTAATCTATTATCCTCATAAGATATAAGATAAATCCTACATAGGAGCTGGTATTTATATTAAAATTCAATTGCATAATTTTTGAATTAAATTATGACACGGGTCAATGAATTTGGCTCAAAATCTTCCATATAAATGTTCTGCAAAATACCTTCTACTTGTAAATGAAATTCCTAGATTTGCACTTGAGAAAATGAGACCTTTAACTAAAAGACCAGAGAAGTCTTCAGCAAAGTAACAATTGTCACTTTTCTCACTATGACAAGCACCATTAGAATGCACTGAACTAACGTATCCAATTCCATTTTTGTTCATGTTCTGAGTTCTCCGTGGAGCCTAGTGCCCACATTTGTAGTTTCTCCAACACATTTGTAGAAGATGAAGTCATTATACGCACTTCCCTTGTTACCCCTGTTCTCCAACAATTTTGAAGATCACTGAGCAAGGCTACCCATATTCCTTGTTATCTTAATTCTCCAACTTCTTCTTTGGAGGAGCTAGGGTACCTATCATCCTCTATTTCCATTAATTCAACATCTTTCTAAGTCATGGAAACGAAGATCCCATAATATTAGTTATTTATATATTCTTCAATGTCTTGAAGAATGAGGAACTAAGTTACCCATATTGCCCTTATTATGCTTGCTCTCCAGGGAATGAAGGTACTCACTTTTGTTGTTTCCCCTGTTTCTAATATCTTTGGAGAACACAGAGCCAAGGTACCCATTTTCCTTGTTACTGCTATTCTCGACGAAGCCTAGATATGCCTGTTGATGTGTTTTTTATGCACTTCTCAACATAGGCGGTGCGTAGGTGCACTACCTCTCTTGAAAGACAATCTTCCACAATCAAATTGCAGAACACTATCCCAAGATCTCTAATGTCAGGTCTTGACAGTGCTTGGAATATCTTAGTTGTTTGATGTGATTTGCTGGAATCACAAGGTGGACTTACGGATGAGTTACAAAGTATGGGAAGTTGGGTCTTGAAATGGACTTCCTAAGATGGAGAAGTTGTTGTGCGTTTGCTGTAGGTTCAAACAACAGTCTTGAACTCCATTTTTATAATTGGATTTAGCTTTACAATGTGCAATGAACCTTTCCTAAGGTACTTATTAAAAAAAAAGAAAAAGGGCAGGGAAGAGAGAAGGTTCCTAGACCTAAAACTACGAATGAACATTGATCATGGAGGCTGCTACAGTAGACAAACTCCCTAAACTGGGTTTTGCTTGGCCAAGAGAAACCTGCAGTTGCACAAAACTAGTGCAATCTTCTAAGGACTACAGATTTTCATATTACATGCAAACATCATGTGCAAGCAATCGAACTAAGTTGCAACAATAAAGGAAGGAGGCTCAGACTAGCTTTACAAAGTGATCCATCATCAATGAACCACAAAAAGCATGAGCTGAAAATTCATCAAATACTGAAACAACAAACACCATCACCACTTCCATTCAAAAAACTAACACCTAAACTAATAGGGAAGTTGAACCAAGCATGCAAGATGAGCAAAATCAAAGAGAACATCCATAAAATCATGCAACGTTGTCTTCTATTGCTGCAAATGCTTTTTACAACAACTCTCCAATCCCTACAAATGAGGGGCAAGCCCCTATTTATAGTTTTCCAAAGCCCAAATGAATGGCTAAGATCAATTCTCATTGTGTGGCCAAGATCCATTACAAAATAGGGTTTCACCTACCCCCAATATATCACAATTTAAAATTATATTTTGTCATTTGCCTAGTTTTGTCATCTAGCGCTCAGGTGCTATAATAGTTTGTCGTTTAGCTGATTGCCCTTTTCACTATAGCAAAAACTACCTGAAAGATGCTTTCTTACTTGATGTGTTTGTAGTGTTCTTCCTTGGATCAAATGAACCCTTTGATGATTGGCATCAATAGATTAGTTTCCCTTGATTCGGGCGGAAAACTACCTTATGCTTCTTCAAGGCCAACCCCTTGCATTTTTGTCCTTGACTTTCTTGGCACAAGCCTTCATCTAACGCCGACCTTGTTGGTGGGTGCTAGCAGGAGAGGTGATCATGAAACGAATGGTGATAGGAGCAATGCATTTTTCCTTGTTCAGCTTTCTTGACGGGTCTCCTGTCAGACCAGTAGTAGGCTCCCTGAATCCTACGTGCATGAAACACCGTAAGTACTTTCATACATAAATTAAGAAAAACGTTAGTCAAATCTTGCAAGATCCTTGTTAGATCCATCCATGCATAAAAGATCATAATATTCACATTTGGAGCTCATTTGGACCATAAACATTAATTTGGGCCGCTGGGGGGCAGGCAGTGAACAAGGGACAACAAACCAGAGGGGAAGTTCCCGGACCTCACAAAACATAATAGAACCCAAAATTTTCAATTATAGCACATGGGAGAATGGGAAGGAAGAGTGCCTAGAAAACTTCCTTAAGATAGGACTTGTTTAACAAAAAATGGAAGCTCATAACGGCCACGGAGGGGCTGGGCTCTGCAGGCCGGGAGGACGTCGGACAGATGATGGGCGACAGATGGCGAAGCGACGACGAACGAATGACGAACGACAGACAACCTTCTAGAGGGGTGGACTCGGGAGGCCAGAAGGACGTTGGGCGACGAACGAAAGGAAAACGACCAACGACGGACAACATTCTGGAGGGGCAGACCCGGAAGCGACAGACGCCAGACGGACAACAGACGACAAACAACAGCGGACGATGGACGATAGACGATAGATGGTGAAGCGCCAGACGGAAGACAGACAAATGAGGGACGCGGGACGAGGGACGACAGACGGATGAACGACGGGTGACAGGCGACGGATGGTGAAGTGACGACGAACGGACGACGAACAACGAACAACCTTCCGGAGGGGTGGACCCGGGAGGCCGGAAGGACGTCGGGTGACAGACGGAAGGAAAACGGCCAACGACGGACAACATTTCGGAGGGACGGACCCGGAAGCGACGGACAACGGACGACAGACAATGAACGACGGATGACAGACAGCGAAGCGCTAGACAAACGATGGACAGATGAGGGACGAGGGATGAGGGATGGCAGATGGATGACAGACAGACGACGAGCGACAGAAGGCGAAGCGATGACGAATGGATGGTGAACGACGGATGACCTTCTGGAGGGGCAGACCCAGAAGGCCGAAAGAACAAGGTCCTCTGGCCGGGGACATGGTAAATGCCGTAAGGAAACCCGAGGGGGTGAACCTGAAGGGTCGGTTGGAGCTGTAAATTTTTGCAATATTTCACATGTTTTCCATAGCCCTAAGATTTCTACATGAGTCCTCATCATTGGATTTTTACTTATTTCTTGCCATATTACTCCATATGTTCCCTTGGGTCTTGCATTTTCTGCATTCTAGTTCCTATCGGCAGAGGTCTGTGACTGTTTCCCTGACACATGTTATGTTTTTTGCTTGCATGAGTCTATGTTTCCTATCGGCAAGACTCATCTAATGTCACGGCGAACACAGGTCTTCTGCATTTTTCATTTGGCAGGAGGTTTCTATTGTTTTGGCAACTGTGGAGGCTCCTATCAACATATGTTTTGGCCGTTGGGGTAGTGTTTTACTGAATCCAATATGCCTCCCCGACTATGCTTGTGGTGGTTCATCGGTGAAGGCTATGGGTATCGGTGGGGGGTCTTGGCGAGTATCATTTGTCTTACCGACCGGAGTAACAATCACATCACTTAGGCAAGAGTTTCAGTGTCGGTACAGTGTCCTGGCGAATTCCTGGGTCTTGACGACAAACGCGTGAAGGAACTTATTGGTATGAGTTAAAACTTTCGGCCTATGGTCTCGGCTAATCCTGTGTGTCATACCGACTTTTCAAATGGAGGCTCATTCGGTGAGAAATTCTGAATGTCTTGGCGAGGACGAGTATAACAAAGGGTACTACTCAGTGTGACTTATTGGTGTCGGTATGTGGTCTCATCGAGTAAGTCATGTTTCACCGACTGTGCACATGGATATCTATCGGCCAAGGTAGGGGATTCTCTTGGCGATCTAATGTAAGTTCAGGATGCTTCGGTGAGACTTTTGTTTCGGTATGTGGTCTCGGCGGGCCCGTCGGGGTCCTACCGATAGGTAGAATGAATGGAGTGTATCGGTGAGAAAATTGGATTGTCCCAGCGACCTGAATGTATATGAAGATCTTCGGCTCAACGTGATGTTGTCTTTGGGACATCTCCCCGATATCAAAGTGTCACAGCGACTGTGTGCGAAGCAATGGAACACATCGGTATGATGCTTCTTGTGTCCCAATGAATGTAAACACAACAAAACGCATCTCGGGGAGACATAAGGAATTCTTTGTGACTTCTCTTCGACTCGGATCAGCCACTGCGAAAGCCTATAACACAGAGTTTGGGTGAGGAACAGGTGAGCACGACAGGGACCAAAGCAGCGATGAACGATATTTTGCCTTCGGCATACTTGCTGACTTTCCTGGCGACTGTTCCATTAGTGATTAACAATTTTCAAATGCTGTTGGCCGACATGAGATTTTCTAAAATATCGTTGCTGGCCAACGTGAATTTGCCCGAATTTTGTGGAAGGCCGACATTGAGTTTCAAATGTTTTATTTTCTTAATGCTGGGTATAAATATGCACCTCGATTGTAATAGAATATCATAAGATTTTTAGAGATTCAGTAGATTAGGGTCCCTGCCTATGGCGGGGCGTGTGTGCAAAACATGCACAACAAATGGCGACTCACTGGGGAAATGCTCCAGAGCATTTTGATGACAAACTGGAATCACAAACCTAGAATCTCTAGTTCCGACCTTCACGCTAGGGCAAACAAGCCAGACGCCCAACCAAAGGATCAAAACCATTAGCCAACCCAACCTTTAGTGTACTGAAAATCCAAGTGTGTGCAATTGCGTTAATTCCCATCCTTCAGTTGCTACAGGAACCCAAGCTCCATCAAGTTAAGCTATGTAGTTTATTCTAACTCCAAAAGCATTCGGGACATTGCCTCGCTGCCAGTCAAGTGTCCATAGCCTCGATGAGGTTGTCACTGTGATTCCCCTGAACATTGCTCTACTGCCGGCCGGGTGTCCATAGCCTCGGTAGAGTTGCTCGGATACCCCTGAAAAGTTGAATTTTCTTTTTCTTTTAATTTTCAATGTTTTTATTTCTTTCTTTCTTTTGTCTTTTTATCTCTTTTATTTCAACCCACAAGCATTGAAGCTCACGCTCAGGGCTGGGAATCATAGTGGCGTTGGAGTAGAATTTTAGATTTTTCACTTAACTAGACTTCACAAAAGGCCCTATAGTGACCATCGGATTCTTAAGATGTGTAAGAGCTATAAGATTTCAGAATACATCGGAGTCGGACAAAACCAACAACTTATCCTCTTTGAATCAAACACCCAGATCACTTGACACTAACAAAAGACCTTCACCATCCACTCTGAAAACTTGATTAGAGTTTGACAAAGAAATACGTAGAACAACCCCAGGCGATAAGTATGGTTGTTGTGCACACAAATGTGTCCAACTAAAAGCAGAGGGACCCCAAGCAAAGCAACAACAAACAAAAGCAAACAAAAGAAAATGAAGCAAGCAACCTAAACACACCAACTAACCTAAGGAAAATAGGAAAGCGGAGTATTTACAAGAAACCTATACTGCTCAAAATGGGCTATGTACAAAGATATTTACAAAGCACTATGTTCAGGCACGACAAGCCAACATTAACGTTCATTGGATTTTGTAGTGCATGCACAAGCAAACGGGCGATTTTTGTCGTTCTTAACCATGCAAACTTGTCTTTATATTCTGAAAAAATAAATTCAATGTTGCAGCACTCAAGTTCAATCACGTCATCATGAAAAATCAGCAATTGAGGAGGCTCGTTGAACCCATGGTTAATCCATAAACATGTTCATTTTCCATTGTTCCCATAATCAAAATAATAAATGCAGCTATGAGAAATGATAGGGGCAAGGAAGGATAAAACTTGGATGTCATCACATGGAGGTGGTAGCGTTGGACAGTCGAGAGCAAGCATAACATCCTTGATCGTTGCATCGGTAGCCTCGAGCGGGTGTAGTGGAGGGTGCAACACTTCAGAAATTAAATTTGCATAAGGCTGGGAGGATGGGGTAACAAACATCTCTTCTAATCTACCAATGGGATCCACAACCTCCATTGGTTGTTCCTCGAGGAAGTACACCTCATCTGCCTAGGTTTCCGTTGCCCAAACCTCTTCTTGATTGCTGTTTTCAAGGGGTAGGATGCTGTCGCGTCCCCTTTCCCAAGGGTTGTCCTTATTTACGTGGTGTTCAACATCATGGGACAATGACATGCATGAATCCGTCCTATTGTAGCCATCTGAAGACGAAGGAGGATCAACAACGATCACGGCGGAAGGACTCCAAGTTGCATCTTGTAGTTGGTCAATTCTGTCACCCTTGTTGGAAGCCATCAAAACACCCCCACCTTTGTCTTCTTCCTTTTTTTGTTCATACATTTCATCATGATGTTCACTCATTTCCTCTTGCTCACTATCGCTGTAAATGGAGAAGGAACTCCTCTCCCAATCTGGAAACTCTAGTATTTCATCAGCGGGAGGGGCAAGTGGTATGCCTTCATCGCTACCATCTTCTGGGATGTGCTCTTCCTCAACATGAGCATACCTCTGTAGTGTAGCTCCCAATGGAAAAAAGTCATCAATTGATGGCACCTCATCAAGGGGACCAAAGTCTACTGCACAGTTTCCCTCCAAAGACTCACCAAAAAGCCCATCGTCCATGGCACACAACTGCTCTTCGAGAGGAAATTCTTGATGACTGGTGGACAACATTCCTATTTGATCTAATTCATCACTCAGAGGTTTGAGACTATATTGCTATCCTTCTATTGTTGTCCCAACATCCTTTTGAGGACCACCTTCAACTGAGTTGTCACTTGGCTTTGGCTCTTGGTCTTCTACTTCGATCCAAGTAGCAAGTAAAGGAGGTCGGGCACTTGGCTGCCTTGCTTGTTCTTTGACTTGTTTGATGGCTTCTTGGCCTAGTTCACATGTGAACTTCGAGTGTGATGAATCATGAAGTCTGCACTAGTTTGGAAATAGTAGCACCTCCAAATCGATTTGGTATTTCAGCTCCGACCAATCCTTTTCCAACCTAGAGACGAGCTGGTCATATCTTTCTGCTATCGGGTCCTCATCATCATTTGAAAAAGAAGCTTGATGGTAAACAGTCATGGCAAGTGGTTTCTCCCACTCCTCCAAATTTCTTTTTTAGATTCTCGATCGCTGTTATTTATGAAGGAGAGGTATCCCAGTCTGATACCACTTATGCTGTCATCATCATTTTCTATTGCTCCAAGGTTGTCATCCCTTTCCTCTTTTCAATTTTTAGCATCTAAGCTAGCTGTCCTGACATCCATGGCTGCAGACTTCATTGGTTCATCATCACCTACCAATTGCTCTTCTTCTAGAGTGGAGGACTGCCTTTGATTGGTGGAGGGAAGGCCTTCTAAATTAATTTCAATTAGATTTTCACCAAGACACCTTGTTGTCCTAGTGAAATATGCCTCTTCCTCCTAGTTTTCAACTTCAATGTTTGTTGCTCCAACATCAGCTTGTATCAAATTTCTTAGTTCATCCTTACTTTGTTGTCCTTCAGATGTTGACAGTCATTTTGCCTCATGGGATAACTTCTCTTCATTGGGAGTTGGCTTCTCCAACTTGTCCAAACAACCCCTGGCTTTAGCGATGATGTTGTCACATGATGGACACATAAATTCTAAATGTGATGCATTGTGAAATCTACACCAACTTGCCATTAGTAATTCCTCCAATCTTGGTCCATCCTTGCTGCTCAAATATTCTTGGATCAGCTCCTTGAACGTCTTGGCTGCCATGCTTGTCAATTCTTCCTCCGGGTCTGGAAGGGCTAAAGGTAGATAGATTTCCCAAAAGGGGATTTCTCCTTGCAAGACCTTTTCAATTCTGTTCAAAAAAATTAGACACCCCAACTCGTTGTGCCTGGGAGTGCAATGGATCCGACATTTATCTTCCAATGCAAATTGTTGCAATGGCTTCTTCAATCTCTTGTTCAAATTTTCATGTAGTTGAGTGATGTCAATTTGTGCATGCTGCTCCATTTTGACTCAACTTCTACTTTCCTTCAGAATTTTCTAATTTTTCACATTAAAAGAGATCTCCTTATCTCAGATTTCTTCTTTGAAAGTGCTCTTTTTGAAGTGCCAACTTTAAGCTTTGTAGCCTCAACATGTCAGGCCCTCCTTCTAGCACCAATTCTGTTGATGGCGTTAGGAGGAGAAGAGCATAAAATGAATCACTTCCAACCTTCAGCTTTGTATTCCCAACATGTCATGCCCTCCTTCTAGCGCCAGTTCTGTTGATGTGTTTTTTATGCACTTCTCAACACAGGCAGTGCGTAGGTGCACTACCTCTCTTGAAAGACAATCTTCCACAATCAAATTGCAGAACACTATCCCAAGGTCTCTAATGTTAGGTCTTGAAAGTGCTTGGAATATCTCAGTTGTTTGATGTGATTTGCTGGAATCACAAGGTAGACTTACAAATGAGTTACAAAGCATGGGAAGTTGGGTCTTGAAATGGAGTTCCTAAGATGGAGAAGTTGTGCGTTTGCTGTAGGTTCAAATAACAGTCTTGAACTCCATTTTTATCATTGGATTTAGCTTTACAATGTGCAATGAACCTTTCCTAAGTACTTATTAAAAAAAAAGAAAAAGGGCATGGAAGAGAGAAGGTTCCTAGACTTGAAATTACGAATGAACAGTGATCATGGATGCTGCTATAGTAGACAAACTCTCTAAACTGGGTTTTGCTTGGCCAAGAGAAACCTACAGTTGCACAAAACCAGTGCAATCTTCTAAGGACTGTAGATTTTCATATTACATGCACACATCATGTGCATACAATCGAACTAAGTTGCAACAATAAAGGAAGGAGGCTTAGACTAGCTTTACAAAGTGATCCATCATCAATGAACCACAAAAAGCATGAGCTGGAAATTCATCAAATACTGAAACAAGAAACACCATCACCACTTCCATTCAAGAAACTAACACCTAAACTAATAGGGAAGTTGAACCATGCATGCAAGATGAGAAAAATCAAAGAGGACATCCATAAAATCATGCAATGTTGTCTTCTATTACTGCAAATGTTTTTTACAACAGCTCTCCAACCCCTACAAATGAGGGGCAAGCCTCTATTTATAGTTTTCCAAAGCCCAAATGAATGGCTAGGATCAATTTTCATTGTGTGGCCAAGATCCATTACAAAATAGGGTTTCACCTACCCCCAATATATCACAATTTAAAATTACATTTTGTCCTTTCCGTAGTTTTGTCATCTAGTGCTCAGGTGCTGTAGCAGTTTGTCATTTGGCTGATTGCCCTTTTCACTGTAGCAAAAACTGTTTGAAAGTTGCTTTCTTACTTGATGTGTTTGCAGTGTTCTTCCTTGGATCAAATGAGCCCTTCGATGATTGACATCAATAGATTGGTTTCCCTTGATTCAGGCGGACAACTACCTTACGCTTCTTCAAGGCCACCCCCTTGCATTTTTGTCCTTGACTTTCTTGGCACAAGCCTTCTTCTAACGCCAACCCTGTTGGTGGGTGCTAGCAGGAGAGGTGATCATGAAACGAATGGTGACGAGAGTAATGCATTTTTCCTTGTTCAGCTTTCTCGACAGGTCTCCTGTTAGACTGGCAGTAGGCTCCCTGAATCCTGCATGCATGAAACGCTGTAAGTACTTTTATACATAACTTAAAGAAAATGTTAGTCAAATCTTGCAAGATCCTTGTTAGATCCATCCATGCATAAAAGATCATAATATTCACATTTGGAGCTTATTTGGACCATAAACATTAATCTGGGCCGCTAGGGGGCAGACAGTGAATGAGGGACATCAAATCAGAGGGGAAGTTCTCGGACCTGACAAAACATAACATAACCCAAAATTTTCAATTATAGCACATGGGAGAACTGGAAGGAAGAGTGCCCAGAAAACTTCCTTAAGATAGGACTCGTTTAACAAAAGCTGGAAGCTCAAAACGGCCACGGAGGGGCCAGGCTCCGCAGGCCAGGAGGACGTCGGACGACGGGCGACGGACGGCAAAGCGACGACGAACGACGGATAACCTTCTGGAGGGGTGGACCCGGGAGGACAGAAGGACGTCGGGCGACAAACAGAAGGAAAACGACCAATAGTGGGCAACATTCCTGAGGGGTGGACCTGGAACTAATGGACGATAGATGACGGACAGTGGATGACGGACGACAATGGATGACGAACGACAGATGGCGAAGTGCTAGACGGACGATGGACAAACGACGGACGAGGGACAAGGGATGGCGGACGGATGGCGGATGGATGACGGGTGACGGGCGACAGACGGCAAAGCGACGATGAACAAACGGCGAACAACGGACAACCTTTCGGAGGGGCGGACCCGGGAGGCCGGAAGGACGTCGGGCAATGGATGGAAGAAAAATGGCCAACGTCAGACAACATTTCAGAGGGGCGGACCCGGAAGTGACGGATGACGGACGACAGACAGGCGAGGGACAAGGGACGGCGGACGGACGATGGGCGACGGACGACGAAGCGACGATGAACGAACGACGAACGACTGACAACCTTCTGGAGGGGCGGACTCGGGAGGCCGGAAGGACGAGGTCCTCTGGCCAGGGACATGGTAAATGCCGTAGGGAAACCCGAGGGGGTGAACCTGAAGGGTCAGTTGGAGCTATAAATTTTTGCAATATTTCATATGTTTTCCATAGCCCTAAGATTTCTACATGAGTCCTCATCATTGCTTTTTACTTATTTCTTGCCATATTACTCCATATGTTCCCTTGGGTCTTGCATTTTCTGCATTCTAGTTCCTATCGGCGGAGGTTCATGACTGTTTCCATGACTCATGTTACATTTACTGCTTGCATGAGTCTGTGTTTCCTATCGGCAAGACTCATCCGATGTCACGGTGGTCACAGGTCTTTTGCATTTTTCATTCGGTAGGACGTTTCTATTGTTTCGACGACCATGGAGGCTCCTATCGGCATATGTTTTGGCCGTTGGGGTAGTGTTTTACCAAATCCAATATGTTTCCCCGACTATGCTTGTGGTGGTTCATCGGTGAAGGCTATGGGTATCGACGGGGGGTCTTGGCGAGTATCGTTTGTCTTACCGACTAGAGGAATAGTGACATCACTTCGGCAAGAGTTGTGGCGTCGGTACAGTGTCCTGGAAAATTCCTGGGTCTCGATGACAAACGCTGTGAAGGAACTTATCGGTATGAGTTAAAACTTTCGGCCTATGGTCTCAGCTAATCCTGTGTGTCATACCAACTTTTCAAACGGAGGCTCATTCGGTGAGAAATTCTGAATGTCTTGGCGAGGGCGAATATAACAAAGGGCACTTCTCGGTGTGACTTATTGGTGTCGGTATGTGGTCTCATTGAGTAAGTCATGTTTCACCGACTGTGCATGTGGATATCTATTGGCCAAGGTAGGGGATTCTCCTGGTGATCTAATGTAAGTTCGGGATGCTTTGGTGAGACTTTTGTTTTGGTATGTGGTCTCGGCGAGCCCGTCAAGGTCCTGCCAACAGGTATAATGAATGGAGTGTATCGGTGAGAAAATTGGATTGTCCGAGCGACCTGAATGTATATGAAGATCTTTGGTGCAACGTGATGTGGTCTTTGGGACATCTCCCCGATATCAGAGTGTCACAACGATTGTGTGCGAAGCAATGGAACACATCGGTATGATGCTTCCTGTGTCCCAGCGAATGTAAACACGACAGAACGCATCTTGGGGAGACATAAGGAATTCTCTGTGACCTCTCTTCGACTCGGATCAACCACTGCAAAAGCCTATAACACAGAGTCTAGGTGAGGAATAGGGGAGCACAGTAGGGACCAAAGTAGCGATGAACGATATTTTGCCTTTAGCATACTTGCTGACTGTCCTGGTGACTGTTCCATTGGTGATTAACAATTTTCAAATGCTGTTGGCTGACATGAGATTTTCTAAAATACCGTTGTTGGCCGACATGGATTTGCCCGAATTTTGTGGAAGGTCGACATTGAGTTTCAAATGTTTTATTTTCTTAATGCTGGGTATAAATATGCACCCTGATTGTAATAGAATATCATAAGATTTTTAGAGATTTAGTAGATTAGGGTCCCTGCCTACAGCGGGGCGTGTGTGCAAAACATGCACAACAATGCCCACTTTCCTTATTCTCCTTATTTATCAGAGATATAAAAAGAAAGAAAGTAAAAACCCAACCTTTATTATAATAAGGAAAAACATGCTATACAAGACAGCCCTTTGTTTTTACTTTCTATGCCTGTTCTAAACATATTTGGAGAACAAAACGCCAACGTACCCACCTCCCTTTTTCTTTTGTTCTTTGGAATTTCTTTATCTATAAATGATGACGCATCCTATTTAGAATAATTATATAGAACTGTGTTGTAAAAGGAGGAGATGGGTGTAGTACCTCATTGTCATAGTAAACGTCAGGGCCATAGAAGAACTTGATGCCTGGATATAAACATGTCAACTTCCTACCACAGGGAATCCAGGAGATTGTAGAGCCCTCATCAAATAGATAGACTGGATTGAAGTACTTGACCCCTTCTTTCATCACCATCCGAACCCTCAAAACCTTGCCCTCATTGTCATTGGGAATTAGCTGTTTAGCCAAAACCTGAATCACAACATCTGCATATTGTTTCTGTGGATCTGCAACGTTATTCGCAGCATGTCCAGCATTAAATTATGTATAAAATAGATCCACAATTTCAGTTGCATGTAATAGAAATAGACATACATAGCAATGTAAGCATCAAAGTCTGGCTTGCGGGCTTCAATACTGGCTTTGACGCTTTCTAGGCTGTGCCCACGTTCTGCCATGTCACGTTGCACTAATCCTCAATAATGTTAGCTCAAGGTCAACAAAATTTCTCCTGCCTGTCTAGGATGGAAGCTTCTATTTCTTGCAACACACGACATGTGACCGGTACAAAGTTTTTGAATTAGTAAAAGGCGTAGTGCATTATAGCGGAAATGATAATTTTTTTATTGTTTTGGTAATTTATCAATATAAATTTGGACAAACTAAGAGCAGAGGCAAATAAATGATATTGGTACCCGATTTGAGATTGACGTTAGAACTAACCTGAATTTTCTGAGCGAACTTGACCTCATTGTTGATGTCCAAATATATGCTGAAGTCCAGCAAGTCTATGACTCGCGAGTCAAACATGGGATGAAGGCCTTTGATGACGAGGATCTTGCGAGGAAGAATCTCCTCTGGAGGATCGAGGAGACCGGAAACCATAGTTACAAAACTCGGACTCGCCTTGGACTCGGCAAGCTGATTTTTGACTCGGACTCGGACTCGGAGCCCAGATTCCCAAGACTCGGCAAAGACTTGGCAAATAGAAAAACCCAAGAAATTCAGAGATTTTTAAGGATTTAAAGCTTGTTTCATGCACCCTTTAGTAAATAAACCTTAAATACACAATAACATCATGAAATAGAAACTACTATGATCCTATACACAAACATCTATCGATCACATAAGTATAAACGCAAATTTCAGCTGAAGGAAATAAGTAATTACTTAATACTTAATAGTTAATAACAATAACAATAGTAAGAGTTTAAAGTTTAAAGTTAAACAGTTAGAACTTAGATATATAAATGTTGTGAAATGTATACAATACTCATGGAATATGAAATCCATGGCATCAAAAGTTCCAAACATATAATAAAAGTAAAACAAAAGCTATAAGTCTATGGCTTAGAGAGTCAGAGGAGCCTGCATCACTAAGGCTCTAAACTTTAGTCCTCTTGTGTAGACGTCTAAGATAGGTCCTGGATGATGTTGCAACCATCATCTCTGCCTGTGTCTCAGTGTCAGACTCAGAGGCACCCAAACCAACATCCAAGGTGTCTCCTCATGCTCTATCCTCCTCCTCTGCCATGGCTATTGCCTCTACCTCTCGATCTGCCTGGTCGACCCAATCAAGGTCCTCATGGGTAAAAACAGGATCCTCAACCTCAGTGATCCAATCTGACTGTGGATCAACCTCCTCCAACGTGATGGGTGACAAGTCAGTGCCCAATATCTATCTGTGGCGAAGGCGCAGGTTGTAATGAACATAAACAAGATCATTCAACCTCTGCACTGACAACCTGTTGCACTTCTTGGAGTGTATGTGCTCAAACATACTCCAATTGCGCTCACAACCCGAGGCATTGCATGGTTGGCTCAACACTCGAATTGCAATCCTCTGAAGATTTTGTACTTTAGCATCAAATCTCTCCCACCATGCATCTGAGATGAGAAAAAGAAAAAAAAGAAATCTCATTGTGAAATGTGAATATTTAATTATAATATGAACATTGAATATAAAAGATTGAAAAGTGGTAATTTTTAAACTACTATTATGCCCTTAATAAATTTTTACCTGGCTGCAATGTCGATCGAGTATCTTTGCATATATCTCTTGCAAAGAGATCTCCTTGTGCAAGTCTGAAAATCTCTATCTCGGCAACAATTTGGGCTCCAACATGAGAATTAGACATCCGCTCAATGACTGTGTAGAGCCCACTCAAAACCTCCTCATCTGCCTTGAATTCTTTGCGAAATTGGAATGCCGGATTGAGAAAATATGCTGCTGCGTGTAGGGGCTTGTGAAGCTGGAGGTGCCATCGTCTATCGATGATCTCCCAAATGGGGCGATACTTACTATCAATTCCCCCATAAATGGATCTAATGGCCTCTTTGGCCCTATCCATGCCCTCGTATATGTAGCCCATTGCGGGCTTTTCCCCATCAGCAACTCGTAATAGAACCACTAAGGGCTCTGTGACCTGCAATTATTATGAAACATTGACATAAGTAAGAGTTAACAAAAAAAAGCAAATAAAATAAAAACAAGAATGAAAATAATAAAATATAATGTAGAATTACTAAACTAATTACTTATTAGTTATTACATTTACCTTGACAATCTCCTTAGTAGGCACCCAAAAGCCCTGCTCATCAAAAATCCAACCTGACGCACTTATCCCTGCATTTTTCTTAGAATATGTTGAGGAAGCCCACTCCTCACTAACAAACATCCGCCTCAAAGCTCCCTTTGACTGCAGTAAGGATTGTAGAGTGATGAAGTTGGTAGCAAAGCGTGTTATCCCAGGGCGAGCCAACTCCTTTTGCCCCGTGTATTGCCTCATAAGGTTGAGGACCCATGTGTGATTATATATGTACTTACAAATATTCCTTGCGGTCTCTACACATGCTTTGATCCAGTCAAGCTTGCCAAGATCCTCCAATATGAGGTCAAGGCAATGAGCGGCACAAGGTGTCCAAAATAATGATGGGTGCCTATCCATCAATAGTCTACCTACAGCAACATAATTTGCTGCATTATCCGTCACTATTTGCACCACATTCTCCTCCCCTACCTCAGCCAAGACACCCTCCAAAGCCTCACAAAGGAATTCAACATTTTTGGAGTTGCCGGATGCATCAATAGATTTAATGAACACGGTACCACCTGAAAAAGAAACAAAATAAATGATTCAATTAAATATAAATTTAAAATCTTGATTGTTAATCACTAAAGCAATGCATTTTAGGAAGTAAAATATTTACCCGAGGAAGAAACAAGAAAGTTGAGCAATGTCCTATTTCTTCTATCGGTCCAACCATCAGTCATGATGGTGCAACCCTTCGTCCTCCAAATTTCTCGCTGCTCCTCTATTCTGACTTTCACATCAGCCACTTTTTGGGACAAAATGGGGCCTTTTATCTCTTCATCATTAGGGGCTTTGAACCCCGCCCCACAAACAGTAACTGCATCAATCATATTTTGCCAATATGGAGACCTAACACAAATAAATTAAATTTAGTAATTACTAATTAGTATTGAAAAATGTATAATTTCAATTTGAATTCAACATAGCTCTAAAAATAAAATTCAAGAGATAAAGAATCAACTATCAAGCAACAAGCTATATATTTTAAAACAAAACAAAAGAAGAATTACCTGGCTACATGAAATGGAATGTCGCAATAAAACCAGAAGTCTCCAATTGCGGCTTTGGCTGCATCATGTTTATCCTTGTTCCAACCCATGCTCTCAAGAGACGGTTGGGAACCCGGAGTAGTGTGTGGCAAAATATATGAATCCAGCCTAGATCCACGAACTCTGGGCCCAATGCTAAGTTTGCTAACGCTACCACTGCCACTGCCACTGCCACTACCACTACCAACAACTAAAGGTGAAGACCCTGGAGGAATTTTAGGCATGGAAGAACTCGAATCTCCAACTCCACACATGGCTGCCATCTCATCTTTTTGCTTCTTTTTTAACTCTTTTTGTTGCTCAAAGGTTTCCAATTGCACTTGCACTTCACGCATTACCTCAATAGGGACCTTTGTGCAAGGATTAGCATCTCGGCACGGTATACATGCAAGGTGGTATTTCAATCTATTAATGCCACCCCCAAGAAAAAGAGTTTCGCAATGAAAACATTGTATTTCTCCTTTTTTTTGCCCAGGGGTAATAATGGCATGTTTCCAACAAGGATCTCTTTTACCTTGAGACATGGTGAAATTGAATATGATGGAGACAATTTATAGATATATATTATAAACAATGCTGCAATAACACATAAATTTTAAAAAATTAGCATTCAAAGTATAATTTATAATAAAACTAAAAAACCTAGGGTTTGCAAGTTTGCAACTATAAAACTATTTTTTTTTTTGCAAGAATGCCTAGGGTTTGTTCAACAAAAAACTTAAAGTCTTAAACACACACACCTAGGGTTTGTATTTATTTGTAACTTGTTCTTTGTTCACTAAAACAAAATAGAAAAAACAAAGAAGAAAAAAAGAATAGAAAATGAAGTTTTGGTTAAAAAAAACAAAAAAACCTTCAAAACTCAAACATACCTCTTCAATCTTCTTTGAAATCAATGGAAATCTCTTTCCAATCCCTTGTAGACTCCTCTAGATGCAGCAAAATCACCTACGAACCTGCACAAATGCGATTCAATAAGCATTTGGTGCTCAATCTCTTTGCTGATTTTCCTTCAATGCAAATGTGTTTTGGCTCTCTTGTCTCTTTTTTCTCTCTTGCTTGAAAATGAAATGAAGTGCCTTTTGGAGGAATAGGGGAGCCAAGAGTATAAAAGAGGGTGAGCTGGAGTATTGATGCAAAAGTGAGTTAAGTCTTTGGCATGGGACTCGGCGAGGTCGCAGCTGGCAGTCACCAGTGAGTCCTGGCGAGTGCACAGAGCGTAAGTCCCATGGGCTTCGCCAAAAAGCCTCACTTCGCCCGCCGGGACTCCCACCAAGACTGGCCCGAGGTTGGGTGAGTCTTATGGCTTGCTTGGTTCCATTTGAATGGGGACCTCCTACTATTGGAGCTCCAGGCTTGGGCAGCTGCTTCTTTTTTTTCTTACCAAAGTGAGGTGGTCTTCTATCACTTACATGAGGGTGTATGGGGAGGGCGAGATTGAAGCCTTCTCTTCAGCACGTTGAACATACCCTTCCACCCAGCAGAGAGGTCAGAGATAGGCATAGACAAGAGAGTGTCACAGAGTGCATGTCTGGCCCAATCACGGTGGTGGAATGCGTGTTCAGCCCGGTGGAGTTCATGAGTAAAGGTGAAGATGGATTTGGTATCCTCCTCAGCGTCCGGGACTTGGACCAAAAAAGCATCTCTGATTAATTTTAAAGGAGGCAGCTTTGAAGGAATATTCTTCTTCCTGAAATCTCGAGCCGTCTCTAGCATTTGCCCAAAATCCTCCAGAGTAGACCCACACACGGTACTGTACTCACACACCACTGCCGCGGATTCCAATCTTTCCCCGAGGATCAAAATCCTGCTGGTTGGTATGGAGAGTTAACTGATAGAACCGCAACTCATCTTCCGCCTCCTTGGCTGCCTGCAAGGAAGGGCACTCCTCAAGTGAGTTTCCCAAAACAATGGGAAAGTGTAAACCTCCCTTCTTCTTCCTTCTTATAATTTTGTCGTAGGCCACAAGTTGCCTAGATAGCTCAAGCATTATCACTCTATTAAAATTTGGGGTACCTCAATTTGGTCATTAGACATAAGGTTGTACAGAGCAATATAAATAAGTAAACTTTGGGAATTGGACAAACCAAAACCCATACTCCTCGATCAACATTTGCGCTTCTTCAGATATTCTCTGTTGCAATCTCTGCTGAAGGTTCCTTGTGATGTGCATTGTGAAGGCATCGTTCACCCTCTTGAAGTTAGAGGTATTCGTGAGATGCAATTGCCTGCAGGATTCATGGATTTTGAATTGGTTGAAACCACACCCAATTGGCTCTTGGTATGCTAGCCCCTTGTATTTTGTCATCCGTGCCAGCATGTAGATAACATATGAGCTCATGTAGAACGTTTTTGTTCTCCTTAGATTCTGAAACTACTCATCAATGTTTTCATTGATCATAGTAGCCCAATCAACACATTGTTTGCCTTCAAGTACCACGCTGATATAGAAAAACATCCATGACTCAAATGCGTATACCTGTGGGCTGCCATTAACCTAGTTGAGCAACATGATCAAGTCGCAATACTCCTGCTTCAACTCTTCTAAAATAATTTTCTTTGGCAGCTTGGCGCCAGGAGGTTTAGGTTTTCTCATCCATGTGGTGTTAATCCTCTTAACACACTTTTCAAAAGATGTGGCATACATCTTGTCAGCTTTTGCCTTGGGCTTGTATAATATTTTATCCGTGGACAGAATCCCGAATGCCTCGCCAATTGCATCAGGTGCGAGGTTGGCCAACAACATGCCATCCAGAGAAACAATCATCTGGTGGTCCGAATTGTAGAAGTTTACACACTCCATAATCAGCTCTGGACATCGAACTGCTAGTTGGAACCTGGCTGCCAAATATAATCCACTCCTTACAATGTTGTGTGAGACTTCCGTCGGAGGATTGCCACCTTGTCCATATATTCTTCTCATGAAGGCCTCGAGGTTGAAAGAACCGAGGTTGGTATTAGTCACATTTCCAAACTTCGACACGATCTTTTATTCTGGAACAAAAGACTTTTTCAAATTCTTGATGATTGCCTGCCTAGAGGCATTTTCTTTGATAGCTTCATTATTTCCAGCTTTAGCTCCTACCTTACTTGTTCCAGCAACATCAGCTCTTCGTCTTTCAGCCATCTACAAAATGAGAAGTAAACATTACAATTCAAACTTTTTAAAATAAAAACTTCGTGAGATGGCTGGAAAATGGAGTTGGCTGCAAAAAGAAAATAAAATTAATAACTCCCACATTAGTAAAAGAAATTCAGCTCAAGAGCCTGCGATAATGCACTTTTGGCTTGGGAGATAAAGCTCCGAGACTGTGAAGTTTCAGCCTGGCCAGTGGCTCCAGGTCTGGGGATTCAGGCTCATGAAGTCGAGACTCCGAAGCACCTCCCTCTTGCTTTCAGCAGCTCCTCAACCCACGGGGTTACTCACAGCTCAGCAATCGCTCTCAGCTCTCGGCCACAAATCCTCGGCTTGAGAATTTTGTGAGTAGAAATAAAAATCCTCCAAAGGTTTTTTATAATTGAAATTGCTTATTTTGTAAAATGCACCCATTAATTTACTTCATCGCGAGCTTAGACATTTTCTAAATTTAAAGGGAATATTCAGCCCGTCTTCTACGGTTGTCATAGCAATTTGCTATTAGGAATTCTTTCCTCATTTTAAAATTTAAAATTTACCCCTCTCAATTGCAGGTTCCTTTCCTGACTAAAAGTAATTTTAAAGAAAAATCATTTAAAATTTACCTCAGTTTAAAATAATCCCACCGCTTTTAAAATGGCATATTTAAAATTTAAAATTTAATTTAAATGCCATTTAATTTCATTCGAGAAATTTTATTCACTTCACTGTCAACATTTTAAAACGGTTAGGCAAAGTTATTTTCCGTCCGTAATAACTCCAAAATAAATTCCCTGTAATTAAAATCTTCCGACTTTAAAAAGTTTATGTGTCCAAATTTAAAGGGGAATTTAATTTAATACTTTGGAAAATAATTAAATTAAATTTTAATTAATTTCTCCGACTTAGACGAATTTCACTTTATTTGCCTAGAGAAATTTTTATTTCTTCCAAATGCCTTTTGAAAATTTTAAATGCCATCAATTTTCAACGTTTAATATTCACTCGTCACCCCTTCAACACTTAGAAATTTCATTAGGGCGCATTTGATAGAAGGCATTCTAGCAAAGAATTTCCAACGCCTTAGTACAATTCTCATCTATCTTTAGCCTGTTAAGGCGAATTGGATGCTGGACTTGAAAAATTATCAAACCTAGTGGATTTCATGCCTTTGCCAAATTTAGAACGATTTTCTCCTGCTAACCCTAGCTTGCTCTGACTTTCTATTTTTAGAAAGTTCCTCAGATTTCGTGCTTTGAACTGCTTCCTGACTCTGAA
>VDFB02373515.1:0-25381 GCA_007258455.2 Sequoia sempervirens
GAAATGATTGTTCTCTCATGGAATGTAGGGGGCTTGAACAGTGGCCCTCGACAAAAAGTTGTTCGTGATTTGGTTAGGAAGCATTCTCTGGATGTTCTTTTTCTTCAGGAGACCAAGTTATCTGTGGATAGTATGTTGGACATGGTACCTAGGTTGTGGAAATGTGGTGAATTCCAGTGTGTGGGGGCTTTTGGTGCTTCCAAGGGGTTGGCTTGCTTTTGGAATCCTCGAAATATTTTCCCTCTTTGGTGGATGTCCTCTAGATCCTCTATGTCCCTTGTCACCTCTTGTTATGAGTCTGGTGAGTGTATTCTCCTCTCTAATGTGTATGCTCATGTTGAGTTTTAGGGTAAACAACTTCTATGGTCCCATCTCCATTTTTTTCATAGCTTAGCTCCTTTCCATCTGCGGGTTTTGGCTGGCGATTTTAATGCTATAGTTGAATTGTCTGAGAAAAAAGGTGGAATTGCTAGGTTGGAGCCTTCTGCTTTATTACTCAGGGATAGCATTTCATATTTAAATCTCATTGATGTTCAGCCCAGTAATGGTTGTTTCACCTAGAATAATAGGAGAATTGGGGAGAGTTGTGTTGTTGAGAGGCTTGACCGATTCTTGGTTTCATGTTATTAGGTTGGTGACTTGTGGTCTACTAGATTAGAAATTCTTGACTGGCGAGGTTCTGATCATTGGCCTATTAAGCTTAGTATTATATCTGCTCGGGCACCTCGTTCTCCCTCCTTCAAGTTTCAACTTATGTGGTTACGAGATTCTACTCTTCGTGAGCATGTGGCTGAGTGGTGGAGGAAGACCTGCTTTTGGTACGACAATGTTCACTTTTGCTAAGCTTCTTCAATTTGTCAAATACCAGCTTAAGAGGTGGAATCGACGATGTTTTGGTAATATCTTTCATGCTAAGGTCGCTGCTCAGGAGGAGTTGAATAATATTACACGATTGATTCAGGAGAATGGGGCTTCTGAGGATCTTTTGAGGGAAGAGGCTAGGACTTTGAAAGAGGTTGAGGAATTTGAATTGAGGGAAGAGATCTATTGGAAGCAAAAGGCTCGGGTTGAGTGGCTTCAAGAAGGTGATAAAAACACTGCCTTCTTCTTCAATTATGTGAAAGACAGGAGGCATGGTAATTCCATTTCCGTTCTGGTGAATGATAGGGGAGAACGTCTTGCCTCGCACTAGGAAGTCTCTACTAAGGCTTCTTAATATTTTGTTGCTTTATTCAG
Source organism: Sequoia sempervirens (assembly GCA_007258455.2). Lineage (NCBI taxonomy): Eukaryota > Viridiplantae > Streptophyta > Pinopsida > Cupressales > Cupressaceae > Sequoia > Sequoia sempervirens. The sequence continues at coordinate 1,237 of VDFB02373515.1, forward strand.
GGAGGATTCTCGGGGGGGCTCTATTGAGGAAGCACAAGTTCTTTCTTGTATTCCTCAGTTGGTCTCCAGGGAGGCGAATGAGTTTCTGATGAAAGAGATTTCTCTTGATGAGCTGGAGGGGATTGTGTTTCAGATGAAGAGGGGTAAAGCTCCTGGCCCCGATGGTTTCTCGATTGAGTTTTATCAAGAATTTTGGGATATCATAAAGTTGGATCTTTTGGCGGTTGTCCTTGAGTCCCAGAGGAATAAGAAAATGCTTCATGCTCTGAATTCCACATTCCTTGCTCTCATCCCCAAGTGTGAAGGGGCTAATAGGTTATCTCAGTTCTGACCTATCTCTCTTTGTAATGTGGCATATAAAATCATTTCGAAGTTAATGGCTGAGAGGTTGAAGAAGTGGCTTAAAGTGCTAATTTCGGAGGAGCAGAGTGGATTTGTGGCAGGTCGACAAATTCTAGATGGGGTTGTCATTGCTATGGAGACCATCCACTCCATGGACAGCTCCCATGAGAAGGCAATGTTCATTAAGCTGGATATGGCCAAGGCTTATGACAGGGTTAGATGGTCTTTCCTGTGGAAGGTCCTTATGTCTTTTGGTTTTGGTGAGGAGTGGATCCAATGGGTCATGAGTTGTATGACGTATGTTTCCTTCTCGATTTTGGTAAATGGAGATCATTCTAAACTTTTTGGCGCCTCTAGGGGTTTGCGCCAAGGGGATCCTCTTTCTCTGTATCTTTTTTCTGCTTCTTGTGGAAGGTCTTGGATGTTTGTTGAAAAGAAATGTGGAGCTTGGCATCATTCAAGGTTGGTGTTGGGGTGGAGATTTTCCTCTACAATCCCATTTGTAGTTTGTTGATGATATTGCCTTGATGGGGATGGCTACTGTTAGAGAAGCTACTAATTTGAGGCAGGTGTTGGACTTATATCTTGTTGCTTCAGAGCAATTGATTAATGAGGAGAAATCATCCATCTTCTTCTTCAATACACCGACCCTTATACAGAGAAGAATTGCTAATATCTTGAGGTTTCAGATAGGGGTTCTCCCTTTGACGTATCTGGGTATCCCAATTTCTGTTTGCTGACTTCCCAAGGGTTCTTGGAAAAATATTATTGATAAGCTCCATGAAAAAGTTAATCATTAGACCCATAGATGGTTATCTTTTGCGGGGCGGGTTCAACTTCTCAAGTCGGTGGTGCAGGCTCTCCCAACCTACAAATGTATGCTTCATGTGGCTCTAATGGGTTTTCTTAGGGAAATGGATTCTCTTGAAAGGAAATTCTTATGGGCTGGAAGTTTGTCGTCATCCAAGTGGAGCTTGGTTAGGTGGGATGTTGTGTGTAGTCCGAAGAAAGTTGGTGGTTTTGGTCTTCGACAGTTTGTGTTGTCCGGAGTGGCTATGGCTGCTAAGCTATTCTGGAGATGGTGTGTGGAGTAGGATCAACTGTGGGAAAGGATTTTATCTCATAAGTATTTATCGGGGACTCCTCGACATGATCTCCCTCGTTACCCTCTTGAGGGGAAAGGCTTGGTGATTTGGAATACTCTTCAGAAGGGTGCAAAACTCATCAAGGAAGGTTTATTTTGGATTTGCAGGCGGGGCACTGAAGCTCTTTTCTGGTCAGATTCTTGGGATGGCTTCCCTCCACTTACTTCTCAGTTCCCCAACCTCCCTTTGTGCCAGAGATTTCTTGTGGCTGGCTAGTCTAGGGAGAGTGACTTCAAGTCTGTCTCTTTTTTTGGTCAGTTGGAGGTGGCTCGTTGGAAGGATCTCGCGGAGTGGCCAAACTTGGGACTTGGGGAAGAAAGTGTTGAGATTTACAAGATTATTTGTAGTAGGAGATGTAGTTCTCTTTTGGAAGATGATATTCTTGCTTGGACCCACAATCCTAAGGGGATTTATTATGTTGCTTCTGGCTATCAAGTGTTATTGGCTCAAAAGCTGAATGGGGTGGAGGCTCACTGGTGGAAAAGGGTGTGGAATAAGTTCTCATGGCCAAAATGCAACTGCTTTGTTTGGAATTTGGCGTGGAATAGGTGCTTGACCTGGGATAACATTTGTAAACGGGGATTCCAGGAACCTTCAGTTTGTGTTTTATGTGGGATAGAGGTAGAAGATTCTTTGCATTTGTTCTTCCGATGCTCCTATGTTGTGAAACTTTGGCACTGGTGGTGGGAGGTGTGGAAGCTTCCTTGCATTCATGCTTGCTCTTTAGTTGAATTCTAGGATAGTCTAGGCAGACCTCCTTCTATGGTATCCTTTTTTGTAGGATATTTGGTACGAGGGCCCTACTTTTTTGCTTTGGCAGATTTGGTTGGAGCGGAGCTGCCGGATCTTTCATGATCAGAAGTTGTTGGGTCAACAAGTGTGGTTGCGTATGTTAGGAATGGTGCAGGAGTCAGTCGTGGCTAAGAGTGATGTGGTTCTCCCCTTGGAGAGAGGTGATGTTGAGTTGGTGGAAAGACTAGGTCTTCAGGAAATTCACTCTTCTGTTGTCTGGTCCAAGAATGACAAGCATGGGAAACAGAGAGTTGAATGGGTTGGTAGGTGGTTACCTCGTCCAAATGGCTTTTTAAAAATCAATACGAATGGGTCTTCTAGGGGAAATCCTGGGCCTGCTGGGATTGGTGGGGTTGGCAGGGACTCTGCTGGGTCGGTGATTTTTCTGTTCTCTATTCATGAGGGGATGAAGACTGTTAATCTCATGGAGGGGCTGTTGATTCTTTATGCTATTGAGAGGGCCCTTGCTTTGGGATGGTGAAAGGTTATATGTGAAGCTGATTCATATATTTTGATTAATCTGTTAAATGAGTGGAAGATATCTGATATAAATTGGCAGTTGGCTTCGGTGGTTCAGCGGATTCTTCAGGTTAGTTCTCGGATGGAGGAGGCATCCTTTGTTCACATCCCGAGGGAGTGGAATCATGTTGCCGACTGCTTGGCCAAATGGGCCTCTGAGCATGATAGTGGTTGGAAGGTTGAGGATTGGGATCAGGTTAACCCTGAGTTGCGTCCAGATTTGGACCGGTTTTTTGAGGAAGATAGGAGAATACATGGGGATAGTTGATATTGTTTCTAGGTTGTGGGGTTGTCTCATTGTTCTCTGGGGCTGGGTCCCTTGCTTATTATTGTAATGTTGTTTTCTGATTTCCAATAAAATTTTTACCCCTTTTATAAAAAATTATGTATTCTACTATTAATTAAATAATTTGTATTATTTAATTAATTCACATTACTATTCTTCCTTGATTAATTAAATAAATTTTATTTATTTAATTACATCGCTAATTATCCTTATTATTCTTCAAAAGTAGTTAAATAAATCATTAAATATTTAATTATTTATCCATTATCCATTTCCTAAATTAAATAATTATTTTAATAATTTAATCTATTTATCAATTTCTCAACATTATTCATTCTCCATAAATAAATAAAATCATTTATTTAATTCATTTTCACATGCTATTAATAATTAAATTAATTATTAATTTTCATGCATTTCCATCTCAACTCCTAGACTTACTCAGTCTACTAATCAGTCTAATCAATTTACTTATCAATCACACCCGTCTACTAATCAGTTAACACTTCAATCAAGACCTATTAACTAAATCATGCAATTAGTTGACTTATCCATGCACCCAATTCACTAAATCATGCAACCAGTTAACAAATAGTCAAATCCTCTCATCAATTTTCCACCATTGATCTTTTTAGTCCTTCCTCAAATATTGACCATCCATCAAACTTGCATCTTTTATAAATTCAACCCTCATCCTCAATTGAAGAGAACTGTGATCTTCAAAATTTTGCTATCACATCCATTTGAGCTTATGGATGCACACACAAATCTGAGAGCAACAATAACTTGCAAAGAAAAATTGAGAAGGACAATGGAGATAATTCAATATTTGATGTGAGAAAGGTATTACATTTGATTTTTTTTTCATATTTCTTGCATTCATTTGTTCTCCATTGATAGATTGGAATTAGTTTGATTGAATCTAATGGTTTTTGTGGTTGTTGTTTATGATTTAAGTTGTTTTCTTGATTTTTGGTCATGCAAAAATTAATAAACATGTAGAGTCTAACTAATGTGTTGTAAACTTGGTAAAATCTACTCAATTTAGAGCGTTAACTGGCTGAATAGTCCACTTCACATTGCTAAGAGTACATTAAGTAATCAACCAAGGTGCATAAGTTTATGATGGTATTGCACTATATGTTCCTTCACAAACTCATGTTCACCTAAATTATCTTATGCAAACTTATTCAGACTATTCTACCTTGCTAAAATCTCACTGAATCACAAAAACAATAAAAGTAGTTACAAAACCTAATGGCTACGGGTACCTGCAACATAAGGTGACTGCTAATAACAAGTAAGTACAAAATCAATTAAAAACTACCCAAAATAATAGAATAACCAAATCTAATCTCTAGAGTACTAAGATTTGCTAATTATACAACTGTTCATGAACAACTGTTGTAATAAACTATAAGAACTATTCTACTTTACTTTGCAATGCATTTATAAAACAATAAAAATAGAATTAATAGGAATGCATAAATAAATAAGTAGATAAAGTGAAGGGTAGTACCTCAAGTGACCAACTCAGGGGATTGTCTCACTTAACTAAGAACCAAATCTAACTCAAATTCTTACGCATCCATGTCATATACAACTCCATTCATTGCATATCACCAGATATTCAAACAAAATCCTTCTTGCAGATTGTATTCAATAATTACATTTTAACATGTTTTTGGATAACTTAAAACTGGAAAATGACTAATTGCTTAATAACTTGTAACAACCAACTAACTTTGCTACGAACTCATCCCCTGACTTTATACAAAAATGGAGAGAGACTTATTCATAGTTCTAGAACGAGTATCCTTCTTCAGTATTTATTCCTTCCATGATGTTTCACATTCAACTCCACAACTTCCTGCACTTAAGGCAGCTTGAACTCCACTAATCCCTTGTTTCGCTACTTTGGTTCCTACTATAAATGCTCCATTCTTACTATCACATGCTGAGTTGCAGAGAGGTTAATCCACATAACATACATATACAACTAACCTTCAAAATTAAATCACAAAATTCTATTCATATGCATACATTCTCATATTTAAATCATGCAATACTATGAATATTATCACCATATTTCATATTCCAAACTAGGTTCAAAGTTGCAAGATATGTTATGAAAGGATAGCATATTATGGAAGTTTTTGTCTAAAAGGTACTTAGAAAAGATATGTAAAGTTTCTAAAAGCATATAAATACAACATAAAAAGTACTAATGACCAAGCCCATCAAAATATAATTAACACTTTAGAAAATAAAGAATCTACCTATTTTCAAGATTGAGGATGAAATAATGTAATATAATACACATTAGGACTCTTGTCATATAAAATGCATGTAAGTGAGAATTCTTCATACAAAATTTGAACTTTTAATTTAATACAATATAGTTAGACCCAATGCCTTATTCATCTTTTCAAGCACAGGCAATACGGTCTCTATAATAGTTGTAAGGAGAGAGAACAACATTTGTGCACTTTATCTCCAACCACATACTAGGTGGTCTTCTATTCATATTCTTATTAGAAGTAACCTGGCCCATCAATGAGGGTGGTGGATAATGATATTCGTAATAATATCATTTAACCAAATATGAGAACCAAGTGTGTGTAACTACAATCATTATCAAATGCAATTCATCATACATACACTAGATACACACTACCTATTAATGAATTTCATCTTGAGAGGAGAGTGAATTGATAATGAATACGACTATAACATCATTTTGACCAAAGTATTTAATATTAATCATATTTTAATTATAAAAATATGAGTCACTTTTTTTTTTGGTGATACGTAAGAGGATTTATATTAAAGATTTCCAAAAAGATACAAACGTCTACAATGCAGGTGGAAAAATGCAAAGACCTTTTGCCAGTGAAACCAACCAAAAACAGGCTTCTTCCCCCATACAAAAAGCCATATTGGCCATACCGAATGTCACGGACAAACCGACTAACTAGAGCCGAGATAACATTAACTATAAACATTGAAAATTTTAGACAAACAAACTATAACTGACAACTACCAACCACCATACAACCCTTCTAAAATAAACCAAAACAGATACATGTCGAGACTATGAATTTATAGACTTATCAAAATATCTTAACAATTAGAGAACCACAAGAAAGAGAGAACCCCCCAAAACCCACATCACCAGACATTTTGCTGAGCGAATACGCGAAACTCTCGTTTCCAGGCCAAATCCACCATTTGAACCAAGCGAAAAAATTTCCTCAGGAAGTCCACACCAGCATTCGCCAACCTCCTGTGCTCCAGCAAATCAAGCCCAGTCACGTCCAATAGAAAAGGGTAGTAATTAACCAAGGCATCAGGGTCCTCGAGCAAGTGTAGGTCCCATGGTCACGGTATGCCCTTCCCAAGTCGTCACGTGACGAGCCCTATCTGGATTCGATCAACATATAACAAACAACGCCTCATGATAACCACGACCGGGCTGGAGATCTCTTATTTTATGGGATTGTATGTTGAGATGGTTACTCTTTGATGACAATTTCAACAAGAAGACTAAGGATCCTACACATGGTTATAGATGTGAATTCGTTATGGACTTGAAGAGAAGATTGGCATTGCTTTGTGTTTTGTGCACAAGACAATATTGTATCCCACTCTTGTTCTACTCGACAGGTGAATGATGTGAGAGGTATTTCTCGCTTGAATATCAAATGCATTCTTTATTTTGTATCTTGTCTTCTCATATTAGATAGTCTTGAATATAAAAGTTTTGAAGACTTATTAAGAAGAAGATACGTGATTTATGGATTTTGTTGTTCTCCTTATTTTTGTCGAGCTATGGATATAGTTCTAAGGATTTATTTGGAGAGGTATAGGACATAGTTTGTGGCTTTAGGAATTTTCCTTTTGTTATGGGAATGTTTGGTTTGTTTGATCTACCTTCAGAATGAGATGTTTACATCTATTTCTATCATGTTTTCATTTGATTTGAATGTTAGATATTGATAACCTTTCAATTTAGGAATGGTGATGGAGATATTACATTACATAACTTGGTACATGTTAGTGTGGAACAAGGATATGGTTTGATTTGTAGGTTCTCTTTGGTCATGCTATTCTTCCTAGATGTTTGTATTCACATGGTTGAGTGTGAAGAACTTGGGAGAGCTATGGAGACTAATGGTGCTCAAGAGGTATTACAACATATTTGTTTGCAATATTTGCATATCTTTTTATGTTTCCTAACATTATAAAATAGAGGAGTTAGCCACATCCTCTACATGAAGTATTATAGGTAGACTTGGTATGCCTTGATCTATTTTCAGATTTGACATTACTCATGTAGTGGGAGTTTCTAGATATATGTTTGGTTATCCTCTTTGATATCTTGGTTTGCTAGTTACTAATGTGATGATGATTTGGTATGTTTTATTGGATTTGGATCTATGAGTTATGCAGTTGTGTGGGTTGATCACCCATTTGATTGTAGTGTGATGACTTAGATGTGTATTGTCTATATCCATGATATTTTTTAGTGTTGATATAGACTTCTTAGTTGGCCTTGTGTGGCCATTTGTTCATTGGTATGTTGCATTGAGATAGGAGGATTTATGTATAAAGACTTGATTACATTTTTTGGGTCAATATGTTGATAACATGAAGTTCTATATTTGTTTTGTATACCCTAGTTTGAGGTATGGTTAGCTTGGATGAATAATAATTTGTTATGGATGTTATTCTAGCTAGTATGAGTGAGATAACTACTAAGAGCCTTTTTAATTATTTGAATTTGATTCTTGTGTTCATATAAATATTGGTGCAAGTTGTAGTGGTTGATATGTGTTTGAATAATAAAAATGGGTGGGAAGAATGAAGATGGGCATCAAATGGTGCCTTTAAATTTCATCATGGTGATGGTCCCCCTCTGCTTGGCTGGCGGTGGGAGAGTAAATCCCTTGTGGTACATGTTGTTTGCAAGTGCAGTGGATTAAGCTATCCGAGGGAAGAGTAGCAAAACGAATGTTGTAGAGAAATGTTCATTACGCAATGTCTCTGCTGCGAGGGCATTGTGGAATGCTTCAAGTTTTTGGTCTTGGAATCTGTCAAATACAGGGTTTATACCTATTGCTAATACCATATCCGTTGATCTGAAATCTGAGACAATAGAGGAAATAGATGAGATTGTTTCTGAGCTCTTGGTTCGTGGGGTGATCTGCCGGTTCAGGGGCTTTTGGCCAAGCCTGCCTTAGCTGCACTCCTGGATTTCCAATGAATGGGAGCCACTAATTTATGTTAAAGTTCATATTTTCCCCATGGCTAAGGGGTTCTTTGTTGCTAAGTTTGACAATGCTCAGGATAGAAACATAATTTTATGTGACAATTTTTTTAGTTGGGAGGACAAATTTCTGCTGATGATTAAGCCCTGGCATTTTGATTTCAATCCGGCCTATGAAACTTTTAATAAGATCCCAATTTGGCTTCGGCTGCCAAATCTTCCCCTCCATTTATGGAATGACCCTCTCTTGGAAGAAGTGGGTGATGCCCTTGGCATTTTTTTCCTTGTGGATGATGAATCCTCTAACATTTTTCATTCCACCTTTGCTCGCATATTGGTTGAAATGGATATTTCAAAAGGATTGCTTGTTGAGATTTTACTTAAATCTCCTAAGGGTTCTTGGGTCAAATCTTTGGATTACGGAGGGATTCCCTTTTGTTGCAGAAGATGTTTTAAAACAGGTCATGCTGTTGCTCAATGTGGTTTTGAGAAAAAAACAATGACGACTACATGGTGGAGAGGTGCCTCTCTACAACATTATACGGTAGAGAAGAAAACTAAACAACACAGGAGTTTTTCTAATGTGGTTGCGTCAGAACCACAGGGTCTTGGGGCATCCCCCCGGGCGTCTCAAATGGTGGAGCTGCTGAAGCTATACAAATTCATCTTGTTGAAACCCCTAAAGAGCGAGAGATTGGGTCTCAGGCTGCCATTTCGGGTGATAGTGCTCCGACTATCATTTCTGGTGGCTTTGCTGATATGTCTGTGCTCACACAGAAGAATAATTTTGAAATCATTGAGACTGTGGTTGTAGGCATTCATCTTTAGGAAAAAAGTGTGTTGGCTTGGCAGGATAAGGCAATGCAAGTGGAAGAAGGCTGGATTACTATTATGGGCAAGAAAGCAAAATTCTCTAGGCCTTCTTTCGACATGACTCTTCGCTCCCACAAGAGAAGTTCTAATTGTCAATCTTGATGGGCCTTGCTTGGGCGCTGGTTTTTAATTTGAGCTGCGAGTTTGTCTTTCTTGACTTTGTTTTGGGTTTTGTAAGGGTTTTTGGGTCCTTAAAACCTATTTTTCCTTAATAAAATAGTTGATATGTTTCACCTTGGCATGTTCATTTTCTTCCATAAGTGGCATGTTGTAGGATGCTCAAGAGTCTTTTGCTTGATGATGGTTACCATGGTTTCTTTCACATGCATATATTTTTGTATGAGAGCATGGGTGAGTTCCAGATAATTTTACATGTTTTGGCTAAGGTATTTTTTTTGCCCTTGTTTTTTATTCTTATGGATGTATTTACAATGTATGATGTCAAGTGGGAGAATGTTAGGATTAATGTGCCATCTACCTTGTAAATTCTATGTTGTATTGCATGGTTCCAACATCCTTGGAAAGTGTCTCTAGGAACTTAGGGTGCACTGAGAAAATATTTTGTAATATTAATTCTCACCATTGTTTGTATTACAATCATAAGGGGTGATGGGTTCCATTAGCAACAGTAAAGGTGACTTGTGGACATAAATATTTAATATTGTTTTCCTCACATGTGGACACCTAGAATGGAATAATAAAAGATAAGGAAAGGAAAAATGAGTGATTGTTGGGAAGTATTTAATTTTGCCCTAGGAATTTTTTAGCTTCCATTTTAGAAATGTCCGGAGTAACTTAGTGTTTGTTCTATTTTCAAAGAGTTGTTTAAGCAATTTAGACAAACCATTTAGAAAACTAGTTCAATATGGATGCGGAGTGATTATCAAATGAAGTAGATTACATTTTGTCATTTCAATGTTGTATTACAACAAATGAGAAAGAGAACCATAAATATACAAATGTAGTCTTTTATTGATAATCTTGAAATTGACATGTCCCTCACAAGCCAAGAGACTAACTCTCTTATTCAATGAACCTATGAAGCAATTCATACATGAATGAGTAGAAAAAGGAAAATGTGCATATAAGAATGGAACCAGTCATTGCCTGTGAATGACTGGTTACAAATTGCCCATTTTTATGTTGCTGCTACCTCAAACCACTTGTGCCCCTCCCAGCTCCATAGTGCTCCTCACCCTGCATCTGAAGAAAACATGATGTTAGAGCGAAGCTCTAAGCAATGAAATATTCAATCCTTACATACACACCTACCTATGCATGTATAAACTGATCCATAAATGCATTAAACAAAAAACATCCAACATATGCATTTATTTTCTAACTGTTTGCTTCATGTGCAGATTTAGAACAAGTCTGATTATTGTTTTATTATCAAATCAAATGATAGCATGTGGGGAGTAAATGTGAAAACCACAGGGTGGGCAACATGGCACAGAAAAGAAATTGAGAAACTTGATCAAAGATTTATTCTTATCAATGCATTAAATCAATATGGAATCACACCCGGAGTTGATGAAATTTCATTACTCCAATTCAAAAAGATGCATCAAGTTCAATTATGCATCAAACAATGTCAAGATGCATCAAGTTAAATTATGCATCAAATTAATGTATAGATGCATCAAGTTCAATTATGCATCTATTAAATAATGAGGAAGCATTTCAAGTTGTTTTCAAGCCCCTCTCACCGTAACCCTATGGGGCAGTCACACATCGCATAGGAAGGTGAGATGTTAGGTCACCCACATATGCGACGGGTGGTTGCCCAATAAAGTTACAATGAGGAAACTATGTGTATTTATTACACATAATAGAAACAAGAGCAATGGTTGAATCAATATCATGGTACAAGTGCATAAGGACAACAATCATAAATGCATGCCACCTGTCAATGTAAGGACATCATTAGTGAATATGCTCATAACCTTTCATGCTGGGGTTTTGGTCATCATGAAGAAGTACAAGATGACTCTCCTTTGAAGCCAAGACCATGTGCAAGTGAACATGACAACAACTTCTTATGAGTCTACAAGGGGCAATTCCTTAGGGTGAATAGGAGGACAACAACAATTGTTTCATGAAAGGAGAGGGCAGCAAGAAGGAAACAAACACAGTGGTGAAAGCAAGCTAATATCAATAATAATGACTCTCGCATATGACAGTAAAGATTCCCTAAGAAGATTGCATGAGGGGGTACAATTAGATGAATGTGAGGACAGTACAAAGAATGTTGTCCTAGCATTAAGGATAGTCTAAAAGGCACGTGCACAATCATATAAAATTTCTGAGCATCACAAAGTAAGGAGGGTTTCCAGTAGACCAAAGTTTCAAGATGATTTTCTGATGAAGTATAATGATACACTTTTTATGAATTACTTAGCCATGATCACAAACTATTCTAGTACTTTTAAAGAGGAGCAGCCACTCAAAGGTAGGACAGTCATGTCAAGCATACACAGTACAATCATCCATGAAGAGAAAATGGATAGTCGACAACCCTTTAGTAATTTCTACCATGCAATAAAGGCATTCTTGTTGCATGATAGTGGTTAAGCACTGTGAATCATAAAGGACAATTTTGACCAAACATGGACAGTGATCTTCCAACTTTGAAGCATCATTAAAGGACAGTGACATTGTACCAACAGAATGCTCTCTATATGATCTCATGAATAGGAACAGCAATAATGCTTACTGACCTCATGCTACAAAACATCAATATGCAATGCAAGTATATGGAGTCTTGTCTAAGGAAAAGTGAGAAGGTGCATGATCATGAAAATGAGTTCCACTTTATTGTGCATTACATGAAAGGAAAAGAAGCTTCAGCCTTCAACCTCTGTCATCATTGAAGTACAGGATGACAACTTATAGATGGAATAAGCATGGGATATGGAAGCACTGGTCTTAGAAAGTCAGGCCTCAAATTTGCACTGAGAGTGCAAGTTGCTGAAGTCTGAGAAGTCAATAAAACCATACAATGATAATTCAAATGGAGATTCATTCATACCTTATCTGTCTCAAATAGCCAACAATGGAAACATGAATATTTTGGCAATCACATGACATGTCATGTCAAAATAGATGGATGGTCTTATGAAGTATGCAAGGGACAACAATATTGAGTGTTTTTAGGTGTGAGGGGGTTCTTTCTTTTTCAGCAGGAGGATAGCTACTCTCTTGGAGTTATTTTTCATGAAGCTGCATTGTAACTCAGACAGACCTAATATACAGTAAGCACTTTGATTTAATAGATTGGAGCATTTTTACCTTTTCTCTTCATGTTTTGTGGTGTGTCATTAATGGTTGATCAGTCTGTTTTGTGAAAAGTCATTTTCCTTACAACTTGTCCCATGTTTCATGCATCCATTTGACAGAAAATGTATGTTTATAGGTTATAAACTGTGTTGTTTAGTAGTGTTATTGATTGTGAAATCTATCTTTTCCTTTTAAAAACACTGTTATAGACCTCTTTATAAATTATTGATGTGAACTGCATTGGATAGGGAATTGTGTGAGTTAGCTTTGAAATATTAATTTGAGTGTGCAAGGCTATTAGCAGGTCTAGGTTGTTTTGGTGTATCACCTTAGTTTATTTTCAGTATCAAGTTTAGTTTATGCAAACTCTTACCCTTATCTCAGAATATCAAGTAGTTAGGTGGCATCAAAAGGGGAAGCCAACCCTTATCACTGGAGGTCTACTTTCAAACAGGTCACCCACAACTGAAAGCAGTCCCATGTTAGTCCAAATCTGCTAAGTGCAGGTTAAAAGCTTAGCAAATGGGGTGCAATTTGGTGCTCTAGCAATTATTCTCCAAGTGGGAGCTTGGAATGCGGCAACATGTGTCTCTTGGTATTCCATCATTTATTGTATTTAATGTAATGTTTATCTTCCAAGTTTAGGTGCCCAAGTTGGAGGAAAAATATTGGAGCCAAACCTGGTGTCCTTTTGTATTTTGAGGTGGAATTCCAAGGGTTGGGGACATTTGGAATGAAGGGTCATCTTTGGGTGCCATGTTTGGTGCATTAGATCTCTTTAAACATCTGTGAAATCAACCTCTTGGATGTAGAAAGTATGATGAACAATTGAATGTAGAGTTTCATTGCAAGTACAAGGATAGGTTGAGGTATAAAAAGGTTGTTCATAGCTGCACAAGTGCTACCATGGTGGAGAAAAAGAGGAAGTAGTTGTATTGTAATCTCATTTATTTAAAGATAATACATACTTGGCCTCTCTTCTTGGTATTTTTTTTTCCCACAAGGGTTTCTCCACATAAATTCTATGTTATGTGATGCTCTTGTGTTTCTAATTTGTGCCTCATTGTTGCTATATTATGGAGATGTTATTCTTTATATATTTATGTTATAAGTTCACATAATGTAGTGTTTATAAGCATGTTATGTTGGCTGATTTTTAGCATCATAAAGAAGATGGATCTAATCATGGTATTTCCATATTTCCATATTAAGACAACTTAATTTTTAGATTTACATACAAATTTTAGATTTTCATGTTGTTGTAGTCAAATCCTTGTATCTCATCCATTGAATTCATATTTGGATAGAGATTGAATTTCCCAAGAATTATTATTAGATCTTGTTTATTCTCATCATACTTAAGGGGTCTCAAATTATTAAAACTTTAATTTTTGTGATAAAAAGAACATTTGTCTCATGCTATTTTATTATATTTAGTTTGCAATTTTTCAATAATTGTGTTTTAACATCTTTAGTGCTTTGAATCAAAGTTTCATTAAAATAATTGAGATGATTGATCCAACCAATTGTTTAAAAAGACACCAAATGATATATCACATATATCCTTTCCTCTTGTTACACTACTTGCCTATCCTACCTTGTGAAGCAATTGAGTTGTGTGTATTTTTTTCATTGTATTAATGTTAGAAATAACCATAATCAAAGAGACCACTTTATAATACACGATACTTCTGAAACATTAAATGATCCTTCTAATTGTTAAAAATGACGAACCCTTTGAAATAGTTTGTCTACATATTTTTTATCAATCAAATAAATAATATTTAAAGGAGGAAGAAAAGAATCAAATAAACCTTTTGTAATATATATTTAATATATGTTATCCATGAACCCTAATAAGACCCTTCTACTTGCTAAAAATAGTGAACCCTTTAAAATAGTTGTGCATGTTTTTTATGTTTTTATCAATTAAAGAGATGATTATATAAAAGAAGAAAAATAATTAATATAGCATAAATATATAATAATAAAATTATGAGGTTGAAATAATAGATATGTTTATGTATATGTATTTGATAAATTGATTTATAATACTATGTTAATTAATATAAATAAAAAATAAATCTTTTAATTTATAATAAGTCATTTCATATACTTAATTGAAATTTAAAATATTATCTAGATTAAAATCAGATCTTATAAAACCTTTAAAAATCTTTAAGAAATATATATATTAAATTTTAAAAGTATATATATATAAACCAATTATAGCTAAATGAATCATAACCAAACATAATGAACACAAAAAAGAATCCTAACTTAACCAAGACTATGACTAATTTATGGAAAGTCTTCTAAAGGAGATAAATTTGTTTAGAAAAGAAAGATGTTGGAAATTAATAATGTGGGAAAATAATATTTTGATTTGTACTTAAATTTTGATTATGTCTATTATAAAATTTTAATTTTTTAAAGTTTATTTGTATCATTTGAAATGATTTATGTAGAAATTATGAAAGTATTTTAACTCATTCATAATAATCTTTTGTTATATAATTTTGATTAAATTAATTTTAGGTATTTTAAAGGATTTTTTTTTTAATAGTCTCATTTGTAAGTGATTTTGGTATGAGATTGATTATTTAAAGTCATATTAGTATTTTTTCATTTATTTGAATATTTTTTATAATTTATAATCTTGTACTCGTTAAATTTGAAAGTTTATCCCAGATTTATTCAATGGGATTTTCTCAATCTTAGGAACCCTTTTCCTTTTGTACAACTATCCCTTGCATCTCCAAAATATAAGGACTTTACTTAAGAACTTTTGTCTTTGTTACCAAGGTTCATACTACTCTTGAAATTCCATCAAGTAGAATTCATCAAAAAATTTATGTCCCTTAGTACTATTAGAAAAATGGTGTTTAATGCATCTTAGAAAATTTTTCCTTTTGTGTAGCTATCTGTCACATCCCCAAAATTTTGAAACACCTTATATTGGAATAATTTTACTTAAGGATTTTTGTCCTTGTTACCAAATTCTTTGCTACTCTTGAAAACCCACCAAGTTTTAAGTCATCAAAATTTGCATGCCCCTTAGTGTCATTTAAAAAATATCCAAAGTGTTGGCACATGCCCTAAAAATGAAAAAAAATCCAAGTCTTGCACCCTCTTTGTTGCTTAGTCCTAATTTACTCATCATTGATATTCAATTAGAGAATTCCTTCAATGGATCCCCTTGGTCAATTTTTACTTAGTGTTGTGCTTTGTCTCCCCTTATGTTTTTGTCATGAACCCAAGTTTCAAAAATATCCAAAACATTTCTAAAAATCTCCAAAATTTTGAAACAACTTATATTGGAAGACTTTTACTTAAGGATTTTTGTCTTTGTTACCAAATTCCTTGCTACTCTTGAAAATCCACCAAGATATAAGTCGTCAAACTTTTCATGCCCCTTAGTGCCATTCAAAAAATATCCAAAGTGTTGGAACATGCCCCAAAAATGAAAAAAATACAAGTCTCGCGCCCTCTTTGTTGTTTAGTCCTACTTTACTCATCATTGATATTCAATTAGAGAATTCTTTCAATGGATCCCCTTGGTCAATTTATACTTAGTGTTATGCTTTGTCTCCCCTCATGGCTTTGTCATGAGTCAAATTCCTTCCTTAGGTGGGATTTTGAGAATTCCCTTATCTTGGTACTTTTTCCTCAAGTTACCCATTCCCTAAACCCCTACCTTATTTTTTCCACTAGAGTTTGAGTTTCCTCATACTTCAACCCTTGATTCATTGTGCCATTGTGCTTCCTATTTTATTTCTCCTCACATTATTCATCTTTTTCTGCTTTAATTTTTCACACATTCATGATTCCCTTTTTTGTATCCCATGAAATTTTATGGTCTCTTTACTCATCTATGTCTCCTCTAATTCCTTAAACTCTTGATCCTTGATTCCCAATAACCTTCTAGTTGTTCAAATTTGAGCCTTCAGGGATTTACATAACTTTGAACAACATATATACTATAAACCCTAAGTCCAACCCTCAACATCCTCTTGCATGTCGTATGTTCAACTCTGATGTCCCAACATACATTACCCTCTTGTGGACTTGAGAAATATTTCTTGCCTTTGTATTGGAAGACTTGATCATTGTAAGTATTGATCTCTACTATATGATGTGTTTGTGAAATTTCCCATGTCATCATGCTTCAAGGATGTTGTATCATATAACCCCAAAACTCAATAGACTTTCAAGTCTTCCTTTTCCTTGATTGAGTGATACTGAGTAGCCTAGATTATTGACCCTTGCTTTCCTTTTAAAATCCATTTGTAGAACCTTATACTTTTTTATTGCTCACTCCTAGATGACACTCAATATCCAATTTTCCTAACTCCTAATCTTCGATCCCTTGTTTCTTGTGGGTCTTTGGGGTTTTTAATGACAACTTACCTCTTATAAAATATTCCACCGGGATCTTACTCCTCATTGTCTTGTTGTTCTTCCTTCTTGGGCTTGAAAACCTTTTCCTTCCCCTACACTTTGCACCCCTACATCTTAACCACCAATTCCATGGTCCCCTCTTATATTCATGCATATTTTAGGTATTAAAAACCCCTAAATCACATCATTCAAATGCACATACCACCTACCTCCATGTACTTCTCATAATGCCATTAGTGCCCATAATGTCATTGGTCAACTCAAGGGGAATAATCCAATTGCAAAGCAATGTGAAGATGATGAAAATATGTATGGTAATTTTGAACACTATAATTAAAAATCATAACATTTGTAGGTCTATAAATAGGTATGGGACTACTTAATTGAGCATGAAAATAATTTTTTTCTACCTTAGAATGTCAACAAAACATATTCAAGGAAGATTTTATTATAGAGAGGTGTGTTGGTGCATTCAATGATTTGACTTGTATAAAACCCCCACAAACCCCATCTAGGTAGATGAATGCAATGTAATTTGAATTATATAAATTAAAGGATGGAATATGTAAAAAGGTTGGTTATTCTAGTCTATTGTTGACTACATGGGTATTAGGTCATTTTAAGGTTGAACAATATTTGTAGGCCTAGTTTGCAAGTGACAAGGTCACATGTACATCATAAGAAGGGTTTCAAAAGAATCTATGTATGCAATTTAATGTCTCCATGGAAAATTTTAACGATTCAATATTTTTTTTAACTTAGTTGTGAGTTTCTCTTGCCATATTTGTTGGTATGAATGTAATTTGAGTTAGATGAGCGTGTGAATTTTTAAAGCATTACAATTATTTTTACTTTTCCTCCTTTCATTTCATGTGGATTATTTTAGGATTTGATATGAATTACTAAGGATGATTGGCTGCATAAAGATTTATCATTCATTTATGTATGCAAGTATAGTTCTATATGTGATTTGCAAGTATGCTCTTTTCGTCCTTTTATCTTGTGACTATTACCCATGAGAGTAAGCTCCCATCTTGAATGGTGAATTATCAAACATATTCACATATTAATATACTACCTCATTAGTGTAATTTTAGGATTAGGAATCATTACACTCATATGTTCCATTGATATAACTAATGTCACATTTCATATAAGATAAAATTGGTAAACATTGGATAAACTTACGAGTATAATATCATTCTAGTACGTGTATGATTGGATTAAGGTAATTCCATTCATGGGAACACACATATTTTTTTTATCTTTCGAAACATGTATAATAATGTTTTTTTTTGTATTGGATTAAAAATTGTATAATAATGTTATTATCAACTCAATAAGAGTTCTTACAAGAAACTAATGTGCAATAATCTTAGTGACAATATTTGGGGCCTATCACATATTGGGCATAGTTGTTGATTATTTTAGTATTATTTTATCATTAAACTTTAAAATTGTCTTTTTAAGGTGTATATATCCAAAATTTAACACTAATTTCCTTCATACTAGCTTTCTCATAATTTAATTTTAATTATTTAATTAATTTCCTTCATCATTCATCATCAATCAATTCCATTCCTCTCATAAGGTTAATTAAATAACCCTAGTTCCTAATTTCTCTAACCTAATCCATTAATTAAATCATGATTGGCTCGATGATTAAGCCAATTAATTCCTCTTAATATTTCCTCCATTTATTATTTCCACATCATCATCAATCCTTAGTATTTTATTCCTATCCATTAAATCCATCTACATGGATTAAAATATTGATTGTTCTCTTCTTTCCATGTGTCTCCAATCTTCCCCAAGATCCCATATGTGTGAGCATGCTAACTCATCCCACTCTTTTCTCACACATGTGTGAGCATGCCATCTTGGATGAATCTTCGACTTGTACCTCAATCCACTTCAAGATTCTAAATGTGTGAGCATGCTAACTCGAAGACATGCCAATCCTCCACCTCACCCCTTGACCTTTAAATCATCTCAACCTCAAATGCTCACACATGTGTGAGCATTTCTACCCTTCCACCTCGTGGGACACATATATTCTTCACATTAATCCTCCTCTTCCCTCTTGTGACACTTGTCACATGACTACAATTTCAATCTATGCCTCCATTCTCCTTAAGTCCTATCCCTACATCAACTTTAAATCTTGGCCCTCCCTTTTCCTCTTGATAAATATATTTAATGAGATGCCTCCCCTCCCATTTCATAACATACTTTCATGCTAATAAATTTGTAATTTTATTTTTGTGAGCTAATAATCTAATCATACCTTTATATTGTCAAACTACTTGCATAACTACAAGGAACATCCATATCTCTACAATGTCACTTATCCAAAAAATAATGATGAAGGTATAATGTGTTATTTAATCTTAATTGGTGCCTTCATTTTTTATCTTTATTGATTTTCTCTAACATAAATGTCAATCTTTTATTTGAGCCATGTATTATTTTATGTTGCTAATCCATTTGTTTGAGCTTATTTTGAAGGTGCACATAATGATACCTCATGGAATACCCTCCTAGGTCTAACTAAGCCCAAAGTGAAGGAGATGTTACTATCAACTCATTGGTCCATCCATGCCACTATCTAATCATAAGCCTTGTATGTTACCTTGTTGAAATTATCCTTGGCCTTAGGTTTTAAAGTCAATCTTTAGGATATGTGGGAATACATGTCCAAGAGACAAAAAAAATTGACACCATTATTGGAGGGGATTTGATCTTAGTTTGTATATTTCAAACCTCAACAACTTAGAAGTTTTATAACTATATTCTTTTGTTACGTGCAACTATATCCTTTTATTATTCTATTGAGTATATCAACTCTTGGTTAATATATTGATCAGTTTAAGGAATATTTTATCTTCTTTAGTGAACAAAGGAGACTCATGTTGAATTGAACATGTTGGCACCCCAAAATTTTGTGTTCTATTTTGTGCCTTCGTCATATTTTCCCAAGTATAAAATGAATATGAGATAATAGGGAGATTATATAATTTTATTATAGTCATGAGATAAACATTTATGAATAAAGATAAAATTAACTAGATATGAAAATAAAATTGTCTTCGATACTTAGAAGAATCCTAGGAAGGATTGGACTTGTGCTTATCTGTTAGCCCAAAACCTGAGGGAGAGTATAAGATTCTTGATTATGTAACTTTTAGAGACCCTTGGTACAATGTTATATGCACATTGTGAAATCCCCTATGACTTAGGACCTGGATTGGTCTTAATGAATCTAAGACTCTAGACAAAGCAATTTATCATTTCTTGTCCCTATAGGCTTGTATGACCAATATTATTTCCTATCATATACCAGATAGAGGTTTGGACCATTTGATCAATTGTGATGATGGTTTTGTATGAACAAACATGCCCAAAGGATAGAAAATCTTGAATTGACTATATTATCATGTATTGGCTATTATCAATTCCTAAGTATGTATATTGAATTAATGATATAAATAAGTTGTAAAGAACTATATTTTTATTAAATCAACACAAAGTTAAAGAAAGATAAAATTTTGAGATTTCCGATTAAAAACCTACTCAAATCATCACAATAATGGAAAGAAGGATCCAATAATAGACCAATATTTCTATCCATTTGATACATATCTATATTCATATTCTTATATTCTATGTACATATATGAATCATGTTTCTTGCATGAACTATCTATGACTATTGCTTCTTTTTCCTCACCATTCGGGTAATATTGGGGCTATCTTATTGCCTTCAAATCCATGTGCTTAGACACTTACATATTGATATATTATTTCTTAATTTTCACATAATGTTATTTATGACACTTGTTCATAATTATTGAGATTTACACTTGATGATATATTTTAGATGCGCTTTTTATCCTCTCCATGGATTCTTTCCATCCATTATATGCAACCAATTGGATAAGGCATCTATTACCACTAATTTTCCTCAATGTTTATGATTTTAGAGAAAATTTTATGTCATATACAACTTCATACCACTAGGTTTCATTTCTTTACAAATTCATGTTCTTTTACAAGCTTCATGTCACTTAATGGCTCCATGCTACCCATGATGGCTCCCTTGCATCTTGACTTCATGTTGTTTGTTTCTCTTTCTCTTTTTTATTTTTATTAATTGGCATTAGCTAAGTAATTTGTATTTATATTTATTTAAATTGAATGATATAGGCTTTATAATTTTTGTCTTTTACAAATTTCAAGATGGAGTGCTCATTGCAAGGAGTATGCATGAAATCATGATCCTTATATATTCTATTATAATTTTTTGAATGTTCTCTTTCATGTTGGTTGTTTATTTTACTTTAACATGCATTTTTAAAATAGTCCACATGCAAGTCAAAGTGGGGGGAAATGTGATGGTGAAAAATGTACACCTAGCACATTTACCCTTCATTTTGAGCTCACCTTGATTTGTTTTTCTTGATTGAAATGACTAACACACAAATGACATATTTTTTTATAAAATAGAAAATTATCGAACTTTAACTTATATTGACTTCATACATTCCAAGGGCCTAAACTTGATGTACATATTACCCATGAATTACCTTGGGTTGATTCTACGAGTGTAGAAATAAACCCAATTGAAATTCACCGACATACATTTGACCCTTCAACTTTACAATTTAAATCTTAAAAAGGGCCCTAGATGACATCTTTTAAGCTAGTTATTAATCATTGAATTTCAACGGTCCCTAAAATTTGAAATTTAAATTTTAAAATGGGAGCTCCAGTTGATCCCTTTGGACAACTAGTTGTTACTTGAATAGAAATTATTCAAATTGCATGCTAGGGTATTATTCAAAAGGATAAAATTTGATTCAATATGATCATCTTCTAAGAAACCATAGAGGATTTCCACCACACATTATATTATCATAATCAAAGAATGACATTAACATGACATCAACAATTACAAATGACTCAATATATTGCATGATTGCTTGCAATGTCTTTGACCTTGTCCAAACTATTGAATTGGGTCTAAGGGATTGACATAAGGAGAAGAACCTCACTTAAAAATTTCTCAAAGTTGTTAATTAACAATGTGAGGTTTTTTTTGTCTAAATATTAAGAAAAAATTAAAATAAAATCCTAAATTTTGACAATTTAAATATATGGGCATAAAATCTTTTTTGTGGCTATGGAAATGAACCAAAGAATAATAAAATAAATTTATCACTTCAAGGAATATAATTTATCCTATTTATGATCACTAATACATAAGCAAACCATAAAATACCATTTATGATGTGTGCAGGTTTTTATTTTCCTAATGTATATTTATTTTCCTATTATCTATTTTTTTCTCATACTTTTTAATTAAGCTTGCTTTGGTATAAAGTAAGTATTAGTGTGAGTGATGTGAAGTATTAATATCTTCCATGGGAGTTATATTTACTATTATTATTGAACACTAATGGTGTACTCTCACTATTGATTGTATTTTTCACCTCCCCCTTCTCACCTAGTTTTCATATATTCACTCTCCTGGCTTGTTTTAGATCACTTTTGCATCTTGTACCTTCATTATGTTATGCTTTCATAGTGCTATTTTTTTCTTGAGCATTTGTATTACTCTTTTGGAGACTAATTATATAATATTATTTTAATTTTATTAATCATCTACATTTTTATTTTAGTATTAAACCAAGGCACAAAATAAATATTCATTCTCATAATAAGATAATTTACAAGTACATTGCATGTTTGCATCAACATCTAGAGGGAATTCTTTGCATGATTAAATCATTTCGAGGAAACTCCCCAAAGGTTTTCCTAAACATTGCTAGTTAGACATAACATATTCCAACCATCCAGAGAAATTGAAAACTAAGTATAGAGTTCAATAAAGATTGGATCCAAGAAGGTTTGCGGATGGCGTCACTCAACCTGCTCGGGCCGAGCTAGGGCACCCGTGCCCTAGCTCGAGACCTTTTCTTTTTGCATCTGCGCGTTCTGGGGAGGGGTGTTTGGTGTTCTTGGGGGCGGACGAATAATCTCTGGTGTGTTCTGGTGCGTTTCCCTGCTGCCTGTGCCGACTGGTGGTTTCGGGGGTGGCTCCACGCGCATGGGCGTTTGGATTCGGGCGAGCTAGTGGCTCTGTGGCTGGGTATTGAGCGATCCCGTGGTGGCAAGGGGGGTTCGGGGGTTGTAGAAGGCTCCTTTGGCGTTGGTGATCTCCCTTTTTTCTGGTGCGAGTGTGGGAGGGCTGGAGTGGCCGATATTGCAGAGCTCGGGAGGTGGAAGTGACAGGGGTTGCGGCCCTTTGTTTCTCTCTGTGGGTTTCTGAACTGGAGTAGGGCTTGATGGCTTCTTCCAAGGGAGAGGTTTCTGGGGTTATCCCTGATTCGAGTGTTCACGCAACAATTTGCTCGATGTCCCCAAAGAATGGGATGTCAACATATAATAATAATCTATTTACTACGGACTCTGGGACGGATAGTGCAGGATTGTCCTCGGGTACACGGATCACAAAGGTTAATGGCTGTTTAGAGCGGTGCAAGGTGAGACCAAAATTTGTTGTTCCGCCTGATCTGATTGCTGAAGACATTGATTACTACTCAAACCATTCCCTATATTGCAAATTTTTGGGGTTGAGGGTATCACTCCAGTTTTTGGAGACTTGGGCTCAAAGAACGTGGGAGCCGGTGGGAGAAATGGAGATAATGTTGTTGGCTAACAATTACTTCATGGTTACTTTTAACTGCATAGCCGATCGTAACAGGGTGTTTGAGGGAGGCCCTTATTTTTATAATAAGGTGGGGTTGTTTATCAAGCCGTGGCATGCAGGATTTAACCCTGCAGAGGAGCTTCCAAACCGCGTCCCCGTGTGGGTTCGATTACCTCGACTCCTAGTGGAATGCTGTCGGGAGGATGTGTTGCTCTTGTTGGCTTCGCTGCTTGGAAAACCAGTTGGAGCTTCGTCACAGACCCTGGGGAAAAAGGTAATGACTTTTGCAAGAATTTGTGTTGAAATTGACCTAAGTAGGCCTCTGCCGGATGCAATAGATATGTGTGCGGGTTCTTACTCTTGGGTGCAGCAATTGGACTACGAGACCCTTCCTTTCCGATGCAGGCTCTGTCGTGAATATGGCCATTTGCTAAGAAAGTGTCCAAGATACAAGTCGGTGGATCCCCAGCCTTCTCAGCCTTCTCGGGAGCCTCCCAGGGTGGAGAAGGAGAAGGGTAGTGGTCCTAT
>VDFB02373516.1:0-29691 GCA_007258455.2 Sequoia sempervirens
TCACCTTAAAAGACCTCGAGTGTCATTTTTGGAAATCAAAGAGAAAATGCATTGTATAGACACCTACCTCACTAGGTATGTGAATAGTTAATACAATATAAAATCAATCATGTGATGAAATTACTAAGATAACAGTTTATGAATATCTGAGTATATATTTAGTAGGATGTTATTTTACTACTTAATGGAAAATCACACCTACTTAAGTTTTTGACAGCCACATACCTAAAAGACCTTGTAAAATAAGGTTTGATTGATCATCATTTTTGGGGGGTATTGACTCAATTTTTTGGATAAAAGTTATATCTTTGTCATATATATTACTTATTATAAGTTAATAAAAAATTCATCATTCAAATTGACTATATTCTACGATGATTATAACATTTCAAAATAATATGTAGAGTACTACAAGAAATGTAATATGATCAAATTAGTTGTAATTATATCTAAAACCTACATATATTTTTTTGTAGAATACTATATGAACATTTGAATATGAAAAATTCAAACTAAAAAGGTTAATCAATTATGGATTTTATTATTCCTACACCAAGAATGAAATTATTTTATTTTTGTATTACGAGCTATATTGGTGATCCTAGTTATGTTGATGTATATCATAAACTATCTTCAAAATAAATAGTGTAGTCGGTATCCCATTGGTGGAATAATACTCAAATAGGAACATTCTATTGTTCTTTAATCAAAATCTTAAATATAAAAGTATATTCAAAAGTTTCAATGTGACATAGAAGATTAGTGGAAGGGTTTCTTCATTTGGATGCTAATTAAATTCCCACTTTAATATATGATAAAAAAATTATTCTCTTTCTAAAAGACTCATATTTTTAGAAATAAAGAACACTAAAGTTCATGTGAGAACTTCATTCAAGGGAAATTATTCCATCATTAAATTTATCTCTAGTTATTTTCATCTAATTATCAAGTGGAATACATATTATAATCAAGAATAAATATGTTGAAATCTTAACTTCACACATCAAAATTTTGTACAATACCATATTATTCAAATTCAAACCAATAATTGGTCTTAGGTTTTTCAATTGAGGGGGAGTGTGCATGTTAGTGGAGCCTCCTACTATATAAATCATAAATGTAAGAGGGTGATCCCACAATACTAGTTTACAATTTTTGGCCAAACTGGACACTGAACTAATTTTTTCTAACTAAATCTTCACTTTCGGGAACCTATAGCAGTGAAACTATGACGAATTTGAAGATGATGAAAACTAGTGATTTGTGACATTTTTTCTGTAGATTATAAATATATTTTTTTCAATAATTTTGGAATCATATTGCACTTCCTTTTCCATCTCCTTTGAAAACTAGTTTTCTTCAGTAAACACCATTTTTAAGAAGTGGCGCTCACTGTATAACACATAACTTTTCTTACATGAAGGATAAAATTCTAATATTTTTGAATTTAGATTTTTAACTATGGTATCTAGTGCTTCCAATTGGTTTCATAGTGTTTTATTGAAAAAAAAATCCTTAATCAAGTTTTGAAGTCAAACCAATTACAATTTAGACATAGGCAGACTGTATAACACAACTTTTTTTGTATGTATCGAAATTCAATTTTTTTTTTATTGGATCAAGGACTTCAATATCTGGTGCACTCATATTTAAAAAAAAAAAATTGATAATCTTCTATTTTTCCACATGTGGAGAATAGAGAGCTTGGTTTTCAGTGAAAACCTACATTCACAAGAGATAAAAAATAAATATAATAATAAATTAAATTTATTTAAAATTATACATTTTGGGAAGCTTATAATAAGGACTACATACTTACAAAAATTAAATTATAAATGAATTCATTTTATCCCTCAAATGGTAAATTAAAAGTGGTTTTTATCAACATTTTGATAGGTGTAAAGGAGGCTTTGTTATAGGTATGGTTTAAAACTAGCGGGGTTCTATCCAAGGGGGTTTGATCTAAGGTAGTTTGATCAAACCCTATTCAATTGGAATGCTTTAAATGAAGGGACTTTTCAAGACTTAAATCATTATATTTTCTAAAAATATGTGATTTCAGCAAAAATTAGAATCTCCCAAAAATTGTAAACTAACTTTGTGGGATCACCCAATACTGTTGGAAAATGTGCCTCAATCTTACTGGCATGTAAACTCCTAAAAGAGCAAAGTCGGTGAGACCCTCTAGAAGTCTTACCGACTAGCAGTTGTGTTCTAAATCTTTGCAGTGTTCAGGTAGCTGAGACTTTGGTTCTGTCTTGCCGACAAAATTCATTGGCAAGACATGTCGATCGCTATGAAGATTCCCAACTCTTTCTGCCCGAGTAGATCTCTTGCCGATGGGTTGGTGTCTACTAGTTATTGGGGAGAGGCTTGAACATTCGAAATAACTTTTTCCAACATAGTATGTCTCGTCGAGGTTTTACACTTAGGTGACAGATGTCTTCAAGGAGACTCTTGGCTGACAGGTTCGCATTCGATAAGAACTCTTTCCGATGGATGTGGTCTTGCCGACAGGTTGGTGCATTCAATATAACCTCTTGGAGATAGTGTTACTCTCTCCAATTGTTCTATGCTTGGTATGATGTCTCGCCGATAGAGCTACATGAGTTGAACATCGGTGTGAAGTCTTAGCAATAAGGTTTCTCTCGCCGACAGGTAGGTGCTTTCAGTGAGAACTCCTGTCGATAGCACTTGTCTCACCGATAGATCTATACAAGATGGATTTGTGTTTGGTATGACCTCTCGTTGATAGCGATGGTCTGGTCGATGCTTCTGTAGTGGATATCGATATGATGTCTTAGCGATAGGATGACTCTGAGCGATAGTTTTGAACTCAATATGACTCTTGCCGATGGTGGTAACTCTGAGCGATAACGACAATCAGGAATTGTGGCATCAGGGAGACACAACCTAGTGTCTCACCGACATGTGACACAGTTTGAACACCTTGACCGAATGACTATCCTACGTGGTTTTTTTTGACCAATCAAAGAAGCAGAATGTAAACGACTAGTTGTTGGACTGTTGCGACTGTTCCTATGAGGAAGATCAATAGACCATGAACGACATGGATATACTCTATAATCGAAGATGATGATCGGTTCTGTGAATAGTTTGATGAGTGACAGTGTTGTTCGATTGGAGATAGATTGAACTATGTAAATTCATTGTATGTTTCCTGAGAGCTATTTTGTACAAGGTTTATCAAGGAAATGTTGTTGTTGTGATTTGACATCAGAGAGTGAAGCATGTACTCTGTATGTGATTTTTTTACTATAATACAAAGGGGTTTTTCTTGGTGTGGTGGGTTTTTCCCCCATAAGAGTTTTCCCGCGTAAATCTAGTGTTCATTTCTCTATTTCTGTTAATCTTTTCAAGTGTATCTTAATTGAACTATAATTGTAAAATTTAAAGTCACCTATGCATTCTTCCCTGAGGTTTTGACGTTAGGAGAGTTTGTTTTGCACCTAAGCTTTCCTTACAAGTGGTATCAGAGCCTAGCCAGTTGTGTTATCCTTATGGGTACATTGGGTTTTTTGTGTCAGTTCTATTCAGTGGGAGTCTTGTAGAATTTTGGTAATAGGTATGTGCAGGATCATCATGGAAAAAACAAGCCCTTAAGTGGCAAAAAATTTAGAAAAATTAGAGCTAGGCAATTTGACATAAAATTTTGAATAAGTAATCTATATTATTTCAAAAATATGTAAGAATAGAAACTGTAGCAAATTGAATGTAGTTTCTAATCTACTAGGTTTTTTTTTTTTTAAACAATCTATTTGGTGAAATTTTGAAATTTCAATGCAGTAGTACTTAAATTTCAAGGAAAAAATAAAAAGTAGGTGTTTGTCTAACCACCCTAACCGCAATAAAATGATAATATTTTTTTATAAGTAGAGGACTCATGTCTAGATGTGATGCATATTTTTTTGTATTTTTTTCCAAGTAAATAATTAATTATGATTTTTTTATTACAAATTTTTAAAAAATAAAGACTCATATGTCTAACCACCTTAACTTGGAAAAAACTTCATGAAATTCAAGTTTTCTTTTTTTAATCCTATAGTATGTGAAGCATAGAATGTGATCATGTTTTGGATTCAAAAAATGTGATACCTTTTGAAAGCTATAGATGTTTTTCAATCAACCTATCAATCAACATTTTAGTTGTAATTCAAATTGAAAATGAATAATAATAATTTATTAAATTCAAAGTAAAGCATAATTTATATTGGTGGAAATATGAGATTCTCCTTTAAAAACCCTTTTTATTTCATCAATTTTGGGTAAAAAAAAAATTCGTCAGCCACATACCTTACAAATACCCATCATATTGCCATGTTTTGGCCCATGATGATCCTACAAATACCCTAATTTGAATTACAGAATAAGATGGAAAGCACGTCAAGAAAGATTGAAATTGAGAAATTCAATGGCAGCAATTTTGAGTTGTGGAAACTTAAAATGGAAGATCTATTAGTTGACCATAATCTTTGGCTTGTTGTGTCTGGAATGAAGCCTACAAGCATGAAGCAAGAGGATTGGGACCTTGCAGATCAAAAATCAAAGGGGCTGATAAGGCTCTATTTAGCAGACTCTGTTCTTCTGAATGTTCATGAAGAAAATACTACATCTTCTTTGTGGAAAAGACTGGGAGCTATTTATCAGGGCAAGTCCTTGGTGAATAAGTTTTTCTTGAGGAAGAAGTTGTACTCTTTGAAAATGTAGGAAGGAGCATTTGTTGCTGATCACTTGAATGCTTTCAACATGTTGATTGCTCAATTGGCATTTGTGGGTGTGAAGATTGATGAAGAAGATTATTGTATGTTGTTGTTATGTTCTTTTCTAGATTCTTGGGATCACTTGGTGATGGTTATTGGGAGTATGACTTCCACTTTTAAGATGGAAGATGTGGTTGCTTCTTTGCTATCAAAAGAGATGAGAAGAAAATCTTCTGAGATGGAAAAGGAGGCTCTTGTTGTTAGAGGGAGATCGAAAAAAAAGGGCAAGAAGAAGGACAAGAAGTCCAAATCTAAATCAAAGGGGAGATCAAAGTCTCCTGGCAAGAATTCCAATGTGAAGTGCTGGAATTGTGGGTAACTTGGTCATGTCCAAAAGGATTGTAAAGAGGAGAAAAAGAAGAAGAAGTATTCTTCTGACAATGATTCTTCTCAGAGTGATGCAGACACTTTCATTGTAGCCTTGGCTACACAGGCATCAAATGATGTCTGGCTGATTGATTCTGGAGCATCTTTCCACATGACATCTCATAGAAACTGGTTCACTAAGTATGAAGAATATGATGGTGGAAGGGTGTATTTGGCAAGCGATTTATCTTTAGAAATATTTGGCCATGGAAGAGTTAGAATTCAGTTCCTTGATGGAAGATTGAAGGGAATCAATGATGTAATGCATATACCAAGTCTGGCTCAAAATTTACTTTTGGTTAGTAAGCTGAATGATATTGGAGTGCAAGTCATGTTCTCTGGAAATGGCTGCAAGATGACTAGAGGCTCAATGGTGCTAACAAGGGGTGCTCAAATTGATACCTTGTATTAGCTAGATGCACATGTTGTTCAATGCAATAGTGTCTCTACAAAGTCACAGAAGGCTACTCATGGAGGAAAAAAGGAAAAAGTTTTTGATTGTGCAAACTCTATGGAAGTTAAACTTCTAGCAAAAAAGACTATGCTTTGGCATCATAGGCTAGGTCACATTGGTGGAAAAGGTTTAAAAACCTTGAAGAATAAAAACCTAGTTGAAGGGCTTGATGATTGTAACCTCGAATTCAAATTTTGTGAACATTGTATATATGGTAAACAACACCATGTTTCATTCTACTCCAGTCCTCACAAATCTTCTGGTTTACTTGATTACATTCATTCTGATGTTTTTGGTCCATTAAATGTTCCTTCTTTGTCTAAGTCAAGATATTATGTATCATTCATTGATGATTATTCAAGAAGGGCATTTGTTTATTTTTTTAAAAGTAAATCAGAAGTGTTAAGTCATTTTAAGGAATTTAAAAACCTTGTGGAAAAACATACTGGAAGAAAAATAAAATGTTTAAGGATTGACAATGGTGGTGACTTTTGTTCTGATGAGTTCGAGAGGTATTGTAAAGATCATGGGATTAAAAGACATAAAACTACACCCTACATTCCACAACAGAATGGAGTTGTTGAAAGGTTCAACAGGACAGTGATGGAAAGAGCACAAAGTATGCTAAGTAGTGCTAGCTTGGAGGAGAAGTTCTGGGCTGAGGCAGTTGCAATAGCATGTTACTTAATAAACCGTTCTTCGAATTCCACTCTTGTTGAGAAAACACCTTTGGAAGCATGGTCTAGAAAGAATCCCTCTCTGAGACATATTCGTGTCTTTGGCTATGAGGCATATGCATATGTGTCGAATGAAAAAAGATCTAAATTGGAAAACAAGGTTGTTAAATGTATTTTTATTGGCTATAGTGCTGGCATAAAAGAATACAAGCTTTGGAATTCTGATACGGAGAAGGTTTTATACAGCAGAAGTGCTATTTTTTCGTGAGTTGAAGCCTTCTACTTTGAATCTATAGTTAGAGATGAAATCAGAAAATAAAAAGGATGTAGTTGAAATTCCTCTGACACTAGATAAAGAGGAATTGAAAATTCAAAATGTACCTGAAACTGAGGAGAGCTCAAGTAGTTCTAAGAGTTCTGAAGAAGAAGAACAACCTCAGCCTCAGCCTGTGAGGATTTCAACACGTGAAAGAAAGCAACCTAATAGGTATGGGTTTTCTTTGATAGATTCTACTTGTGCCTATGCTTTAATTTCTAGCACTGATGAGCCTAGGACTATGAAAGAGGTGTTGATGGCGATTTTGGAACCACAACAATGCAAGCAAAATATTGCTATCCTGCTTCTCCTGAAAGAGAAAGGTAACACATGGATGCCTTAGCTCCCAAGGTCTTGGTAGTTGGGTCTCAACTGTCTTGATGTTGCTCAGTGGCCAATGCAATAGTAATATTCAAGGGGTCTATTGGTGTTGAGCTTCTAGACTATTCTTAGATCAAGCATGAAAATAAAATCTACTTTAACAAGGGTTTTAAAGAAACAACAAAAGATAGATCAGGGTTTTGAAACATAAAAGAACAACAGTTCATCCAATCTTAACAAGACTTGTTAACTTCAAGGAATTATAAACTAAAACTATAGAACAAGATAAGCTTGTAATTGACACATAGCCTCTTTCATTCACAGTGCTAATTCGAATGATAGACCTTTTAGCTACCATTAAACAAAACACAAATAACCTTTCATTCCTTGGAGGTTTCACAAATCAATGATCAATTAAGACAAATATCATTCAGGAACACAACATGAAGTAGATTAAACTCTTATTGTTTCTACTATTATTAAAATAGATAAACAATATTTACAAAGCTGGCACAATCACCAGTGTACAGAGAACCTAAGGCTTCAGATTGTTTCCAACTACACTAAGAGAATTTAGAAAATACATTACAGTCTACACTGAAATCTAACTATTGACCAAGAAGACGAGAGAAGCTCTCATTACTGAGAATCAAGATGCAACTCTATCTCCTTCTGTTAACTTACTAACTCCTAACAGTTCTAATCTAGAAGTCCTTACACTAAAATTTCTCACAATAAAAGTTCTAACTCTGAATTTCTAACTCTAGAGGTTCCAACCTTTACAAAGAGGCAAGAATGCCTTATATAGAGAATGTACAAGAAAGGATGTGTTGTCCCCTACACTAGGGTTTACAAAATATCTGCATCCTGTAGGAGAGTTAGCTCTCAGATCTTTTGAAGAAAATCAGTTGTGCATTCAATGTGAATCCTCATTGTCCATGCTGATGAAGGATTTCTACCCACAAGGTAAGCCCCTTTAGATCTTTTGATAACTGCAGCATTAACTCTAGCATCTACGTGTCCATCTTTGAACTCTCTTGCAGTTCACCTTCAATGCACAAAATATCATCATTAATACCAAACTGCCTCTATCGGTGGTCACCACAGCTGTCCCTCTAAGTCATGGTTTCTTCCGTCACTCGGCTTCCTTTTTATTCTGGGACTCCTCTGCTCGTTGACCACCTTCTAGAAGCACCATCGGGCCTACTTGTAGATCTGAACACCACCGCCTGAATAGATTCATCGCCAACTATTCTCAGAAAGAGTCCACCCTACTCGCTTTCTATTGATCTTCCCTCATAGGAGTAGTCAATCAGTCAAAGAGACCGATGAGTCGCTCTTTGGTCTCCTTCTAGTTGGTTGGGTGTATGCCAAGCGAGCCCCTCAGGCAGTCAAAGATGGTCCGATCAACATCGTATGTCGGTGAGACATCATCGATGTCTCCCTGATATAATTTCACCATTGCACAGTTATCGGCATGATATGAGACAGTCAGCATGACCCCTTAGCGAGCTGAAGAAGTCATACCGAGCTCCTCAAACCAATCGCAAGACCGCATACCTTCATTGAGACTACATGGCGAAGCTCAAATCTTTCAACGAATCTTTTGTTTTCTTCCCAAACTTACTCTGTCGGCAAGAGTCACGACAATGCCGAATTCCTCGAGTGAGTTCCTTGCTGAGGTCAGGGAGACTTTAATGTTTTAGGGAGACCTTACCCCGAATTCCCCTTCTCTTACTGAGCTCATTTCCTTTCGGTGTGACCTTCGCTCATTGCCAAGACCTTGTGGCGAGCCCAGATCACTAAACCGATGTTGCCCTCGTCGCTGTGACCTCACCCCTTCGGCCAGACATTATGCCGAAGGAATCACCCTTGGCAATCTTTTCATTTTGCTGAGACCCTTCTCTAGTCATGCCGACATGGGTTCTTTTGCTTCACATGCGTCGCTGTAGCGTTCTTTGGTAGGGGAGATCTCCTGCAGACATCTAATGTCTCGGCGAAAGCTTTACTAGTTCACCCTTTTTTTTTTGCAGTGACATCTCTATTCTTTTGCCGAAGACCACCTATAGACTCCCCCTCGCTATGTTGGTGAGACTCTGGATGTTCAGTGAGAGATTATCCCGAAGCCAGAATCCTTGGGCGAAGGCCTCTTTCATGTCGGGGAGACACGCTAATTTTTTTACCAAAGACATACTGATGGAATTCACTCGCGCTATGTCACTGTGACTGGAGCCACTCAATGAGACGCCACCTCGAAGCAATTGAGTCTTGTCGAAGTTTGCTTGCTTTGTTGGCGGTCGGCGAGACATTGCTGACTCATTGAGACTTCTCTCTGAAGAAAAAGTCTCACTGAAATGAATATCTTTATTTGTGGTCGGCGAGACATGGAGCCTTCGGCAAGACCACATGCCGAATACTGTTTGTTTGGCCGAAGTGTTTGCTAGTGGTGCGGTAGTTGGTGAGACTTCACAGGTTCACCCAGACATCTTGGCAAGGAGAAAACATTTTTCTGATAGTGTATGCCCCTACCGCTAGTTGGTGAGACTCGAAGATATCACCATGACCCTATTCTGAAAGAAACCCCTCATGCCGATAGAAAATTCCACGTCGCCGGGACAATGACCCCTGTCTTGCCAATAGATCCTACATATGATTCTTGATCACTGTGATATCTCTAGGGTCTTTGCTGATAGGCAATATAAACATAGATTTGAACCAAACAAACCATGAGTCGGTGAAACCATGATAACCCTACGCCGATGAGATGCACAATGGGGAGTATCCTGATTTCTTGGGATTTCGAATAGCCAAAGCCGAGCCACCAGTCGGTAAGAGGTTAGGAAAATCTTGCCAACCTTTTCCTTAGCAAATTTTTAGGACCAACTAGACTGGAGAATGCATTCGAGCTGAACTCCCTTGGAAAATGTCATCATGAATAGGGTTTAATCCTACATTCAACAAAGAAAACCACAATAAAGATCATACCAATAGTAGTTAATTAATCAAAAAACATCATTGAAATGAATCCCATGCTAGTAAGGTGCAGTTAAATTCAAAAACAAAATGATCCTATCAATAAGTTTGGGTTTCAAGTGGACCCGCAGAATCCAAGCCAGGGAGGAATTTTGGAGAATTTTGAGTCAAGCGGATTCTAGCAGAATAAACATGAAAACACCCACTAGAAGCTTAATCCGATCATTATCAAACCAGGAACAACATGCGAGATCTTCAAAATAGCATGAAGGAAACATAAAATGCATCATTATTTATTAACTTCCTGTTACTCCATGCTACTTAACATTTCACCAGATTCCGGGGAAATCCGCACGAGATAGATTTTCGCGAAGGAGAAGACATTCCAGAAAACCCGGAACAAACAGGGAACAATAGATTTCAAGAAAATCCAGAGGAGATAGAAAACCGCAAAAATCCAGACCAGGAGGAAATCTGTGAAAAACAACGCCCAACCGGAGTTCTAGTGAGATCCCAAAAAATCCGGGTGAGAAATAAATCCGTGAAGAAGGAGACATTACTCGAAGGCCTCAGGGATTTTGAGAAAATCCGGTCAACACGAAATTTCGTGAAGACCAAAAATCCTCGAACAAAAGTGCTAGGTTGTGATGGGTATGAGAGACAAAAATGGATAAAGCAGAATCGAGACCGGAACCAAACCCGAACTAGAAAATTTTTCAAGTTTCGGGTTCAGATTCCATTCTGGGCCCGCCTCCAATGTCATCGAAAAAGAGAAAGAAAGGACAAGGGAAAGAAAAAAAAGAAAGGAGGGAAAACCCCACGACACAACAAAGAAGCAAAGGAAAAAGTGCGCCAGGCGAAAACACCCAAGGCACAAGAGACAAAAACCAACAAAGACCAACGAAGAGAAAAAGGGCGGGGTCAAACCCAGGATGAGACCCGAAGCAACTTCAACACCCTGAATCGGACCGGGACCCGAATCCGAGAAAGAACAAAGGAAGAAGGCAAAGAATAGTTGGAACCGGGACTAGGAACGGAACAAGGCCAGAACCTGGAAGGAATTTCCAAGTTCGGTATTGGTTCCGGTTCCGCCTCTGACAAAATTTGAAAAAGAAAATGCCTAAGGTAGAAAACCAAAGGCCAAAAGGGAAAAGACAAAGGGGGACCCATTTTCTTCCAGAATAAAATGGGGTGGTTATGCAAGGCATAACAAGA
Organism: Sequoia sempervirens; assembly: GCA_007258455.2. NCBI lineage: Eukaryota > Viridiplantae > Streptophyta > Pinopsida > Cupressales > Cupressaceae > Sequoia > Sequoia sempervirens. The sequence continues at coordinate 11,104 of VDFB02373516.1, forward strand.
GGAATTTAAAATGTCTGATTCAAACTCTTGGTTGGAAGCCGTGACTGAAGAAATGGCATCATTAGAAAATAATGATACTTGGAGTTTGGTGCCCTTGTTTGAAGGCAAAAAATTTGTTGGCTAAAAATGGGTATCTAAAAAGAAAATAGGTTTGGATGGCAGTGTGGAAAATTATAAGGTGAGATTGGTTGCAAAGGGGTATTCCCAGGTAGAGGGAGTTGATTATGGAGAAATTTTTTCTCCTATAGCTAAGTTGACGTCTATCAGATTTCTTTTGTCACTTGCAGTAGCGTATGACTTAGAGATTGAACAGATGGATGTGAAGACAACATTTCTTCATGGTGACCTTGAAGAAGAAATTTACATGTCCCAGCCAGAGCAATTTGTGGAAAAAGGTAAAGAAAATCTAGTTTGCAAGTTGAAAAAATCTATGTATGGATTAAAACAATCTCCTAGAATGTGGTACCAAAATTTTGATAGTTTTTTTTTCATTGGGATTTGTAAGATCGAAGTCTGATCACTATGTGTAATTCAAAGTTGAAAGTGATCGTATTCTTATTATTTCTCTCTATGTTGATGATATGTTGTTCACAGGCAATAGTAAGTTAATGATTTTTGATCTAAAATCTTAATTGTCTACAAAGTTTGAAATGAAAGATCTTGGTACAGCCAGGTATATTCTAGGAATGGAAATAACTAGGGATAGGAAGAGAAGAAATCTTTGGCTCAGTCAAAGTAAGTATATTAATATTGTTCTGGAGAGATTTTGTATGAATGACTGCAAGCAGCTAGTTGTTCCAGTTTTGCAAGGAACAAAGCTATCTGTTGAAGACTATCCAAAATATCCTACTGAGATAGAGGACATGACTAGAGTGCCTTATACTAGTACAATTGGCGGTTTAATGTATGCAATGGACTGTACAAGGCTAGAGATTTCCCAAGTAGTGGGAGTTATAAGTCACTTTATGGAAAATCCTGGAAGGACACATTGGAATGTTGTGAAAAGGGTGTTTAGATATATGAAGGGCACTTTAGAATATGCTTTATATTATCATGGGAATTTTCTTGAATCACAGAGGACTCTCATAATTTGAGGCTATGTGGATTTTGATTGGGTAGGGGACATTGATAATAGAAGATCCACCAGTGGATATATTTTTATGTTGAATGGTGGTGCAGTTAGTTGGATGAGTAAGCGATAGGTTGTAGTTGCTTTGTCCACAATAGAGGTAGAATACATGACAACAACACACACCTATAAAGAAGCAATCTGGTTAAAACGTTTGTGTTCTAACATTGGGTTTGATGCAGGGAAAATTACAATTTACTGTGACAGTCAAAGTGCTATTTGTTTAGCGAAAAATCCTACTTTCCATGTCAGGATGAAACATATTGATGTGTAGTATCATTTTGTACGAGATATGGTAGAGGATGGAAAGGTCTCATTAGAAAAAGTAGATACTCTGGAAAATGTTGTAGATGCATTGACGAAACCAGTGAGCACAGACAAGTTCAGGTGGTGTGCCAGTTCGATGGGCCTTATTGCCCATGAATTTTAGTAGTTTTGTTGTGCTCTAAAGGTGTCAATAAGATCTTCGTCAAGTGGGAGATTGTTGGAAAATGTGCCTCAATCTTACTGGAATGTAAACTCCTAAAAGAGAAAAGTTAGTGAGACCCTCTAGAAGTCTTACCAACTAGCAGCTCTGTTATAAATATTTGGAGTGTTTAGGTTGCTGAGACTTTGGTTTTGTCTTGCCGACAGAAGTCATCGGCAAGACATGTCAATCACTATGAAGATTCCTAACTCTTTCTTCCTGATCAGATCTCTTGCCAACGAGTTGGTGTCTAATGCTTATCAAGGAGACTTATGGTGACAGAAGTCATCGGGGAGAGGCTTGAACATTCAAAATAACTCTTTCTGATAGAGTATGTATCACTGAGGTTTTACACTTAGGCGACGGATGTCTTCGGGGAGACTCTTGGCTGATAGGTTCACATTCGATAAGAACTCTTGCCAATGGATGTGGTCTCGCCAATAGGCTAGTGCATTCGATATAACCTCTTGGCAATAGTGTTACTCTCTTTGACTGTTCTATGCTCAGTATGATGTCTCGCCAATAGAGCTACATGAGTTTAACATCGGTGTGAAGTCTTAGCAATAAGGTTTCTCTCGCCAACAGGCAGGTGCTTTCGGTGAGAACTCTTTCCAATAGCACTTGTCCCACCAATAGATCTACACAAGATGGATTTTTGTTCAATATGACCTCTCATCGATAGTGATGGTCTAGCCGATGCTTCTACAGTGGATATTGATATGATGCCTTAATGATAGGATGAGTCTGAGAGATAGTTTTGAACTCGATATGACTCTTGCCGATGGTGGTAACTCTGGGCGATAATGATAGTTGAGCATTGTGGCATCAGGGAGACATAGCCTAGTGTCTCACCAACATGCAACACAGTTTGAACACCTTGACCGAATGACTATCCTACGTGGTTTGTTTTCGACCAATCAGAGAAGCAGAATGTAAACCACTAGTAGTTCGACTGTTACGACCATTCCTATGAGGAAGATCAATAGACCATGAATGACATGGATATACTCTATAATCGAAGATGATGGTCGGTTCTCTGAATATTTCTATGAGTGATAGCAGGGTAAAAGCACAAACTTGTGTCACACTTTATAAAGGAATCGGCCAACAGCAAAAAAAATTCTGAACTTCGACCACATAAAAGTGGTCTTTATGTTTTGAATTTCAAAATGGTGTAAACTAATGAAATGTATAACTTTTGATGAAGTTTATTGTTGTAATTTTTAAAATTTTAAAAAAAATTATTTTCATTATGTTTTTATCAATTTAAGGAAAAATTTTGGAATGCTGAAAATTTCAAAAAGAGTGACTTCACGGGCCGCCAAGAAACAAATTGAAAAAAACTTCATTTCTCCCTAATTTTTTTTTCTCCAAATAGGTAACTTCAATATCTTGTGCATGGAAAAAGAAAAATCAAATTTTGATGTATATTTTTCTTGTAATAACGTTTTAAAGTCAAACATGTCAAAATTTGATAGTTTTCATGGGCCGTCAACTATTTTCAAAATTTTAAATCATTTTCAAAAAAAGAATTATACCCTTTTGAAGAAGACTCTCTCCTCTTGTGCCCCATATAAGATTTAAATTTTTTTAATAAATTTTACTATCTTGTTTTTAATTTGTAATCAACTTCCTTTTTCATTTGAAAACCTACTTGCATTATTTTAAAAATAAAATATATTAAAACTAATAAAAATATTAAAAAAATTATATATTTGGATTCTCCACTCCGAGCTCTACAAAAGGGTATTTTTTGTTTTTGCAAAAAAATCATTCTGACTAAGAAATACTTAGTTAAAGTTGAAAGTTTCAGAAAATTCTGAAAAAATCTGAGTTGGCTGCCAACTAGGATGCCACATAGAGGTTTGGTAGAAACAGTTTCTATAGAAGTTTCGGAGGAAACCCTTTCTATAGAAACTCTTTCTACCGAAACCCTTTCTATAGAAACCCCGCACATTAAAAAATCCAATTTTGAAGGCAGTTTTAAAGCGGGAAGAGGAAAATTTTGATTTTTTTGGATTCGGGCGAAACTTATTCGACCGAAACCTATGTGCCACATAATATGCCACATGGTTTCGGTCGAAACCTAGTCGGGCGAAACCTTTCCGGCCGAAAATATTTCGCTCGAAACTATTTATTTGGCTGAAAGTGTGACATAGCTTTGTGCTTTTACCCAGCATGTTGTTCGATTGGAGATAGATTGAACTGTGTAAATTCATTGTATGTTTTCTAAGAGCTATTATGTACAAGCTCGATCAAGGAAATGTTGTTGCTATAATTTGACATCAAAGAGTGAAACCTGTACTATGTATGTAATTTGTTTACTATAATACAAAGGGGTTTTTCTTGGTGTGGTGGGTTTTTCTCCCATAAGGGTTTTCCCACGAAAATATGGTGTTCATCTATGTATGTTCATTTCTTTGTTTCTGTTAATCTTTTCAAGTGTATCTTAATTGAATTGTAATTGTAAAATTTAAAGTCACCTCAACATTCTTCCCTGAGGTTTTGATGTTAGGAGAGTTTGTTCCACACCTAAGCTTTCCTTACAAATACCTAATAGGAACAACATACAACCTTCAGGAGTTGTATCTATAATTCCTTATGGAAATATTATAAATTATTCTATCTATACATATTCTACTTGCAAAAATAGTGTATTGTACAAGACCTAGGGGAGGCTAGTATGAGGAATCTCAAGATATAATAAAAAAATTATAATACCTCATATAAAGCATCAGCTATAAAACAATGGGATTATAAATTATTACAAGATGACTTCCATGTATTTCAAAACACATTTTTTGATTTGGCATATATTTTTGTTCTTGTTTATCATTATCAATATGACTTATGTTACTAGGATACTTCATGTTTTATTTTATATAAATGAAAACATGATGCCCCTATAAAAAATTAAGGGTGGGGATGTGATAACATAGTTTTATTAGAGGTGATACCCTTATATAACATTTATATATTAAGGTTCAAGATTTGGAGAGTCTTTAGATCTTCTTCCACAAAGATGAAGCATCAGTCAATGTGCATGTGGGGTTTGAATGGAGCAAGCTACCGAAGACATGGGACAAGGTTTGTTTAGTTTTAATGAAGTACATCTCCCTTAAGGGGAGGTTCAAAGTGTTCTATTTTTATCATTTTCCTTTGTTAAACCACCTTAAACATAGGATGCTCATCAATATTCCCTTCTTCTTGCTCAAATCTCTTGAAAGATCTATTAGGGAAACTATGGAAATTGCAACCAAAAACCCTAACAAACCACCCCCATTATCCCTACACCAAGGTCTTATTATCCATTATTTACCACTTTCACCTTTCTTTCTATCCACTAAAACCCATCTCAACTTTTAGAATGGAGGAACCTAAACCCTCAGACCAATCCCTCAATGAATCTTCACTTGTTTTGGTGGGCCCTAAAAGAAAGAATCCTCTTGTGACTATTGAACCCCTCGAGGATCCCAAATCTAAAACCTCAGCCAAAAACAAAAAAAAGGTGGTGTGGGATTGGCTCAATCTAAAGCCATTGCAAGGCTCTGTGAGCTCAAAAACACACCCAAAAAGAAATAAAGTAAAGTGTCTAACAAGACCAAGCAGGATCCGAAAAAGGGTAAGAAGGACACCACTTGCCAAGTTGAGGAACTGTCAATAGACAACGAAGATGTGGAATCTATTGATAGAGACTCCCATGGGGATATGGTGGTTATTGCTACTGTTGACATGGGGGATGAGAAAAATAATGTTTGAAGATCTAACATATTGGCTAAGCATAAAAAGGAGGTCTTGGTTGAGGAAATTTCTAGAAGTTCGAAAGAGAGTTGTGGCAAAGAGAGTAGAAAATATGACACTGTTGAAGAGACTGGGGAGTTTGTGGAAGGTTCGAGTCACTTCCCCAAGTTCAATAGGATGATCCAATAGGAATCCATACCCGAGTCCTCTGATCATCAGACTTAGGTGAAGGTGACTAACAAGGAGGAAGTTGATAAGGACAAGGAGCTCAACAACCTAAAGGCTTGTGTTGCTAAATTGGAAAATAAATTCACAAGGATGATTGCTTCACAATCAAGATCATCCACCAGTCTGTTGATACTCTATTGGGAGTGCTAAAGGAGGAGGCTGGAAAGAAGACTGTGGAAGAGGATTCTTGCAATAAGTGGATTGGGGAGGATGTGTTGAAACTCCTCTTTGAGGAGTGGGAGGGTTTAGCTGAGTAATGTGTGGGGTGTGTTTTTCTATTGGGTGGGTGGTCCTTTTCTTTTTTGTCTAATTTTTAATATCTAGACAATATGTTGTTATAATTTTTGTTTTCTGATCTAACTTTGGCCTTTGGGCTCCTAGTGTAAAGGGTATTGCACCCTATAAATATAGCTTATATTATAAAAAACATTTATATATTATTCTATTATAAGGCTATACGACCTTTTATATTATGTTCTTTGTTATGCATACCCCATTTAAAATAATTATAGTCTAATAATTATTATATTATTGGTTATTTATAAGTAATTTTTTAATAGGTGTGACTAATATTCATTTCGGCATTTTTTTCATCCCTTCTATATTTAAGAAGCTTCATGCTCATTGAGAGGTGTGGAATTTGGTGATTTATGGTGAATTCTATCGCTATGAATATAAGGTATTATTTTCCATGTGGAAGTAAGGAGAAGCACACCCTATGTTTGATTTATATTTCTAATAAACAATTATGTAAGTTTTTATGATTGAATGATTCTTTGTAGGGGTTTTTACATAAAATGATTGAATGATTCTTTGTAGGGGTTTTTACATAAAAATGGTTTTCCCCATGTATATGTGTGTAATGTGTTTAATTTTTATATCTTGTCAATGAAGGTCAAGGGCTACATAATAGGCCATACAACCATTATTGTTCCAAGATACTTAGGAAAAATTAAAATCAAATACTTCCAAGGAATTAACACCATGGAAAACAAGAAAGGAACACCCTTGATCCCTTCAGGAAGGATGAGGTGAATCTCTAATAATATTTGGGTGTGATATATATCCTATTTATCTGATGACCTAGCAAATAATATTCTTTGCATACAACACTCCTAGAAGAATAAATTCCCAAATCAAGAGGGTGCATAGATATGAACTATGAAAATAACAATGTAGACTACCTTGTTGTTTGTGAGGGAAATGAGTAATGAGTAATTCATTCTATCAGGGTGACCTGCTTTGGAGGTTCATAATTCAGAGCCCATTTGCTTTCATGTAAAATCCCTTGGTGAGTGTATTTATTTGTCATATTTGAAAATCTATGTTTTCTTTTAGTTTCCTGTAATGAGTTTTGATAGGGTTTTGAAATGACAAGTAGGAGGGTTTTGGGACTATTTTGTTGTTTGCATACTCTCAAGCCTGCAAAGTGACCTCTTGTTCAGACTAATATTTCATAGTTGGATTATCTTCATGGAAAATGGATTGGTTCTTTGCATTCCCCTCATATTCATATCCTCCATAGTCTGGTTTCAAATTCTAAGGATTAAGTTTGATATTTTTACCAAGTCAAAAGCAAAGGAATTATGGGAAGAATGTGGTAGAGTTACCTTCATCAGAGATAATGATGAGTGAATATAAACATCCAAAAATTTAATTGTTTTAAATGTATGGAATCCTTCCATTTAATTGTAGAAGATAATGACTTGAGTTGCCATGGGTAAAGTCACAACACTGTTTAATCTTGCTTGGCTATTTGAACAGCTACATGACACTAAAAAAGAAAAATATTTTATCAGGCTAATATTATTAGGGTTCCTTGATTATGTGGATACATATCTTAATGAGGCTTGAGGTATGAATTAAAGATTGAAAACACAATGTATTATTTGTTCATGATGTAGATGGGGCAACCATTGTACTAGCTAAAAAGGGTCAATTTGATATTGCAAAGCAAGATTTTACAGTGGTGTTATTCAAAAAAAAAAATTTGGAGGTCAATTTTCATAGTTGGTGAAAAATAAATTGAAGAATCTATAGATAGAATGACAAATGAAGATAAGGGCCAGAAGACAAAGGACGCATTGAAAATGGTTTACAATCTGAGAAGGTATGGTATAACAATGTCCCACACACCATGTTTGTCGAAGTTAAAAGCATCAAAATTGAATGAGAGTTGAGGGGAAGCATATAATTTTCCCTAGTGGCGGTACACAATTCAAAAGTGGAGCTCTTCATTATATAGACTTTATTGAAGAGACTATTCTTGATATTGCACGGGGGATGAAAATGAAGCAAAAAATTGATAATTGGCTAAGGAAGAAAAAATAATTGAATCTACACAAAGTGAATTGGGTTCAACCCAATTCTTTTATTGACATTTCACTTGGAAGTTGCGATTATTTTGCAGCTTCTCGCAATGAGAGGATAGATCCAATGAATGAGGCAACACATTTTGAGAAGGCTTGAAAACTATATAGTGAAATTTTGGCACGAAGGATAGGAAATGAAAATGAAAATGAAAATGGTAGTGGGTAGTCATCAAACAAGTTGAGAAGGGGTCAATTTGATATTTGATGTAAGAAAAGGAAGAAAACTCACTTTCTCAATCTCATTTAGCAAAAACTAATCAATCTTTGTTTGATTACCATCATTAGTTCACTTATCCTTCACTAAACTCAACTCAACCACTCAAAGGTGCAATCAGAGTTCCAAATTCCTTTAAGACCTTCAAATCACTTTGAAAAAGGTTTCACAACATCACTGATTGGACATATTTCACCACAATGGGCTTCAACCAAATCACCTTACAAGGCTATCACACTTCAAGGCAACTTTTCCTTCACAAGTCTATATTCGATTTTCAAACTTGGGTATGTGCAGGATCATGATGGGCCAAAAAGTGGCAATATGATGGGTATGTGGCTGACGACTATTTTTTTTCCTAAAATTGATGAAACGAAAAGGGTTTTTAAAGGAGATTCTCAAATTTCCATAAATATAAATTATGCTTTACTTTGAATTTAATAAGTAATTATTATTCATTTTCTATTCAAATTACGACTAAAGTCCTAATTGATAGGTTCATTGAAAAAAATTTATAGCTCTCAAATGTATCACATTTTTTGAATCCAAAACATGTGTCGCATTCTATGCTTCGTATACTATAGGATTAAAAAAAGAAAAACTAAATTTCATCACTTTTTGACCAAGTTAAGGTGGTCAGACATACGAGTTTTTATATTTTTTTAAAAGTTGTAATAAAAAAATCATAATTAATTATTTACTTGGAAAAAAATTACAAAAAAATATGTATCACATTGGGGCATCAGTCCTCTACTTATATCTAAAATATTATAAAAAATATTATCATTTTATTGTGGTTAGGGTGGTGACAGACACCTACTTCTTATTTTTCCCTAAAATTTAAGTACCAATGCATTGAAATTTCAAATTTTCACCAAATAGATTTTTTTTTAAACAAACCTAGTATTTTAGAAACTACATTCAATTTGCTACAAATTCTATTCTTACATATTTTTGAAATAATATAGATAACTTATTCAAATTTTTACGTCAATTTGCCTAACTCTGATTTTTCTGAATTTTTTGCCACTTAAGGGCCTATTTTTTCCATGATGATCCTACACATACCCACTTCATAACCCCAAACAAGACTATTTATCAACTTTAGACTCTTTAGGGATCTCTCTTACCCTAATCATTCAGTATCAAGGCAAACAATGACTTATTCTCATAACCCTACCTTCAATGTGCAACTATGGCCCTTACAAATCACAAAACCCAATTTTTTCTTTCCAAGACACAAATAACTGATTCAAAACTTTAGAAATATTTATTAGGCTTGTACCAACATGTTCAAACTCCTTTTTCAACCCTGGAATATAGATTACTTGTTCTAGTCACTAGTCCTTCATAACCTGACCTAAATGCTTGTAGGTCTGCTAACGAGACTGTTAGAGTTTTGTTCTTAGAGTGTGCACAGAAACCCCAAAAAAATCACATATTAGAATATTATTTTTGCTAATTTAAAACATATACCATTTTGGAGTATAGGTCCTTTGGAGTAAATGTCTCGAAATTGACTATCTTAGTTATAAACCAGGCCTAATAGGCTTTGTTCCAAATAGGGTTTATTGAAATTACTATCTCCAGGCTTGATTTCTCCTAACCAACACTTGGAGAACACCAAATTAAGTTTACTTATGCTTAATTTTCCATCATAATTCCATTTACAAAGGAAATTTCACAAACCCTAAGTGTATTATACACCAAACTCTATTTTTGTAGACTATGCCTAGATTTTCAATCCCTAACTTCAACTTATTTCACTTTAAACTTAATATTTTAGCTTGAAACTTCAATAACATGAAAGTATATGTTATAAATGTTATTTCCACCAAATATTAGCAATTTTCATTGAAAAACTTAGGAGAAACACAAATTTTCATGTCTTTGTTTACCCTAATTAGGGTTTTTGACAATTTACAAAAAAACTCCAATATCTCATTCAAAATTGTACTAAAATGCATGAAAAAAGTGGATTAGGAAGGTGATTAATTTTACTATCACTTACAAACATTCAACCATGTTTTTAGGCCCATGCAGGGTCGTACAACAACAAAAAATAGAAGAGTTTTGTATAAGCATGCATAAAAATAGAGGTTTTCTTTATTCAATCTTAAAATCTCAATCATGCCCACACTTGTTCAAACATACAAATGGAATTTTAAAGGAAATTAAAACTAACTCCTCAACTTCTAACTACTTTCAAATGACCTAGAACCCAATGAACTTTCACCTTCCCTTATTTTGCACTTTTTTTGTAATTTTTCTTTTGTATGACAACTTTTACATTTTTTTGCACAATATGACATAATGAACCTCAAATGACCTCCTAATGACATTAACACATGAAAATTGGCCCAAATTACCTTATTACATCTTTGGAACACCAAGATTGAATTAAATTTCAAAATTTCTTCAAGGAAGCATGATGTTGTCAAGATGCTCTTGCATGATTCTCCTGGCCAAAAGAATTTCAAGTCCACTTGAATGTGAAGTTGTTAAAAAATTTGCAATCTTTGTATGCTCTACCACTGATTCTCCTTGAAACTTCTCCTAAACACCTTCATTTTCACCTTAGGCTTGAACTTGGTCATGCAAACCAGCTTCCTATCTTGCTTTCCAACTGAAATTAGATTCATTATGCTTTGGTCTATCTCAATATCTTGTTTCTCCCTTTGTCCTTTGATCTTAAAATTGTTCCCTATCCAAAATATAAGTATTACAAAGAAATAATACATTATTTCAACCACAATACCTCCATCTTTCTTCAAATCTTTGTAAATCTCCAAGATCAATTCATCCATAATCTTGACACCAACTCAATATCTTCTTCCTCTGAAATTAGGTTCTTCATCTCTTCTTCATCTTCATGCTTGGGAATGAATTCTTCATCTGCATCTTGAAGCTCTTCTTCTTCCATTGTCTTCATTTTCCTTTTCCTTGTTTTGACAATCTTCTTTATGGGCCATGTAACTCTTTTCTTAATCTTCAAGTTCCAACTTGTCATTTGCTTAAGCATCTATTCCATCTTCATCATGGACTCCTAGAACTCTTTTTCCAACCTTCTCATCTCTTGCTTCAATGTTGCTATCTTTTTTTCAATCTTCTCTTGCCTATTTCTCTTCTTCCTTTCTTCCTTTGCCTACAAATTCCTTCTCAACACTTCCATCTTGTTCTCTACCCTTAAGCAAGTCTCTCCTTGCTCCTACTCAACTTTTCTCTACCTTCTCTTGGCAGCAACCAAGTTATCTCCTCAACCTTCACACAACCACAACAAAAAGCCACAAAACACAAAACCAACTCTCTTTTCCCAAATCCTTCTATCTTTGATACCAAACTAATGTAAGAAAAGGAAGAAAACTCACTTTCTCAATCTCATTTAGCAAAAACTCAAAAAAATCTTTATTTGATTACTCATCATTAGTTCACTTATCCTTCACAAAACTCACCTCAACCACTCAAAGGTGGAATCAAAGTTCCAAATTCCTTCAAGACCTTCAAAAAACTTTGAAAAAGGTTTCACAACATCACTTATTGGACATATTTCACAACAATGGGCTTCAACCAAATCACCTTACAAGGCTCTCACACTTCAAGGAAACTTTTCCTTCACAAGTCTATATTTTATTTTCAAACTTCATGACACCAAACAAGAATATTTATCAACTTTAGACTCTTTAGGGATTTTTCTTACCCTAATCATTCAGTATCAAGGAAAACAATGACTTATTCTCATAACCTTTCCTTCAATGTGCAACTATGGCCCTTACCAATCACAAAACCCAATTTTTTCTTTCCAAGACACAAATAACTAATTCAACACTTGGGACATGTTTATTAGGATTGAACCAACATGCTTAAACTCACTTTTCACCACTGGAATATAGATTACTTGTTCTAGTCACCAGTCCTTCATAACCTGACCTAAATGCTTGTAGATCTGCTAACAAGACTGTTAGAGTTTTGTTCTGAGAGTTTGCATAGAAACCCAAAGCAAATCACATATTAGAATACATATTTTTCTCATTTAAAAAATATACCATTTTCGAGTATAGGTCCTTTGGAATAAATGTCTCGAAATTGACTCTTAGTCAGAAACTAGGCCTAATAGGCTTTTCTCCAAATAGGTTTTATTGAAATTACTATCTCCAAGCTTTATTTCTCCTAGCCAACACTTGGAACACACAAAATTAGGTTTACTTATGCTTAATGTTCCATTATAAATCCATTTGCAATAATTTCACAAACCCTAAGTGTACTATACACCAAACTCTATTTCTGTAGATTGTGCCCAGATTTTTAGTCCCTAACTACAACTTCTTTCACTTTAAACTTGACCTTTTCGTTTGAAACTTCAAGAACATGAAATTAGATGTTATAAATGTTATTTCCACCAAATATTAGAAATTTTTATTGGAAAAATTAGGAGAAACATAGACTTTCATGTCTTTGTTTACACTAATAAGGGTTTTTGATAGTTTACAAAAAACTCCAATAACTCATACAAAATTGTACTAAAATGCATGAAACAAAGTGGATTATGAAGGTAGTTGATTATACTATCACTTAAAAATATTCAACCATGTTTTCATGCCCGTATAGCAATAGAAAACGGAAGATTTTTGTAGAAACATGCATAAAAACAAAGGTTTTCTTAATTAAATCTTCAAATCTCAATCACCCACACTTGTTAAAACATAAAAATGGCCCTTTAAAGGAATTTAAAAGTGACTCCTCAACTTCTAACTACTTTCAAACAATGGAGAACATAATGACCTTTCACCTTCCCTTATTTTGCACTTTTTTACAATTTTACTTTTGTATGGCAACTTTTACATTTTTTTGCACAATATGACATAATGAGCCTAAAATGACCTCCTAATGACTTTAACACATGAAAATTGACCCAAATGACCTTATTACATCTTTGGAACACCAATATTTAAATAAATTTCAAAATTTCTTCAAGGAAGCATGATGATTTTGATTGGTTAAGCAGGGAAAGGGCCCTGATTCGAAAAAATTAGTACAACATAATAAGAATAGCAGGTGGTGAGAAATAAAAAAATGAGAATCCTACCACACATCCTTCCTCCCAAAAACAAAATGCTTAACCAATTCCCATACGATTAAACATAGTAGTTCTATCATAGGAATAAAAATACCTTAACCTAGCATCATTAGCATTCTTCCCAACCCATCTAAAATACTTATGAACATATATCATAGAGTTTGTACTTAACATATAAACAACATTACAGATATTTAAGTTTTGGCCCCAACGACCATTACCAGTAATAACAATCTTATAAAATATAACATAAAAATGATTAGAACAAAAAGAAAAAATAGCATTATGAAGCAACCATGTTATGCTTCCTCGATTAGCTTCCATGTATTCATTAGGTCTTCAATAATGTTATTCACTATTGCTTTTAGCTCCATCAACTACTTCTTTTTTTTCTTTTGTTGCTTTTTTATTTTTCCCATACTAGAAATAGAGCAGTCACTACCTCCTTCATGACTACATCGACCACCAAGCACACATTCTTTATCACTTCATCCAAGGTTTGAATTCTACTGTCATTTCCTTGCTCTTTCATACCTTTCTCAAGAGCCTGCAATCTATCCTCAATTATACTCATCACCACATCTTCGAGGGCTTGAAGTTTGTTGTCCTCCAACTTCTCCAACATCCTTTCTTCCAAGACTTGCATCCTCTCCTCTAGTCTTTTGATCCTTTCATTCCTGTCATCTCTGACTTTGTCTTCCTCTTTTCCTTTTTTTCTTCCTTCTCTTGATTTTATTTAACATTTCCTTCCTCCTCCTCCCAAGCCATCACATGTTGCGACTCCTCCACCTTATCTTCATCACCATTACCATCCTCACTATCCACATCTGATTCCTTCTCCTCATTCAAGTCACCATCCAGACTATTAGGAATCTTTTTAGTTGATGAATCATTGTCCTCGCCATCTTTATTTTCCACACTTTCTTGCAGACTGTGGGTACTTTTCTCCTTAGGATTCTACAACTTACTTTCCTGGCCCTTTGATGCCACCATAGCCAATCTCTTAGACCTCCTACCTCTCAGGTTTGATCCTTCCACCTCGTTATCATCCTGTATCAATATTGCAATGGATTTTCCTCCACAAGTATATGAAACTACTGTAGGAATTATCTTTGTTTGATATGAACCTTAGCACATGTTTACTATGCATAAGAGAAACGTGCACATGCAGTTAAAATGTATCAAAAAATTTTGAGGAAATTATATTTTTCATTGCCACCAGAAGTCTATTATGTCATAGCTCATGCATATTATGAAGTAGAACTATGGCAGGTTTGTGAAATACATTGTCTAATACAGGGCTTTGGCACCCTCAAATTTCTTGTTCTGCTTTGATCTCTGGTTGCAATACAAAGGTTTATTAACTCCAAACATTTCAAAAGTAAATATTTCCTATTGTTGGAATTCATCAAGCAATGTTCAAATTAATGAGTGTGATCTTTTGTATTTGGCTAAGTATTAGCTATGGTGATCCCTTACATTCTCATGGCTTTGGTGCGAAGAAGATAGGGTTGTATATTGACCACTATTAACATTTGTTGATTCCACATTGTCCATGAAGAAGTAGTGAAATGATGAAGAAAAATGAAAAGATAATGAAGAACGAAGGATTCTGGTGAAGTTTTATGCTTCCCATCTCCCATCATAGTAATGGAAGCTTTTTCCCTTTTTTTTTTCAACAACACATGATGGAATCACCCATTGCTAAAAGGTACCTCCATTTTCACATCACTTTGGTGATCCAAGATGGTGTGAGCTTCCCATCATGCATTGTGGTAATTTGTCTCCAATTGCTTTTGTTTTCTACGATGCCCGATTATTGACAAGTGATGGTGGACCTCATCAAGAATTTTTAATATTATTTTTTGAAGGGATATTTTAACAGTGAATAAAGACATGTGGAGGTAAACCAAAAATAATGCATGTGTAAATGTTTTTGTATATTTCTCGAGAAAAGAATTAGAGTCTCACCATTTGAAAAATAAAAACTCTAAATGTGAGGGTGAATTAAAAAGTGCATTGGTAATATTTTATATCTTGAATAAAGGATTAAAAGCCTTTACATATTAAAATCAAAACTTTAGTGGCTAGAGAATAAATTTAAGGAGGCATGGGTAGAGGATTTTCACAACCCGGTAATATAAAAATTAAAGAACTCCACCGTGATTATAAAAAGCTTTGAGTTGTGTATATAAATAAATGATAAATGCACAGGGTGAAAGTATATTTTACAGAAAATTAAGAGTGAAAGACTTTCATGGAGGGCTTTGATTCTTTCACAAATAGAGTATTTTCTACATCAGAAAAAGGATGAATGAAAGGGTTTTCATGGTTAAAAATGAGATATTTTCAACTGTAGGGCATAATGAGGAACGATAGCTCTTCACGATACGAAATCATTTTTTGTTGTAGGGTAGATGGATGAAGAGGAGGGAATCAAATTGTAGATGAGGACTCTTTGAGTGCAATTGGTTACTGATCAATGAAGCTATGTGATGCCAGGAAAGTGGTTACTGATCAACAAAGCTATGTGATGTTAGGTGTTTGATGAAGATTTCCATCTAGTTTTTCTTCTTCCTTAAATGTAATTTATGCTTCATTTGCAGAGAGGTTGCATAGCAGCTTGGTATCATGGGAATACCATTTGTAACAAGGTCTCAAATGTATAGTGTTGTTTTTAGGTTTCTGGAGTAATTTCAATCATTTAATAGAGAAATAAATCATGACATTGTCATATTTATAAATAAATGATGAGATATTTTGAACTAGTTGTCTCCACAGTATGTATTGCATACATTATGAATATAAGAAATCAGGGGTTTTTGTTATTTGTCCTCTTATATTTCTTGAGTTTTTGTTATGTGTTGTTACTTTCATTCAGAGAATGAATTAAATTTTATTGACATAAATAGAGGTTTATGCAACTGCATTCTTGTATTAATATAGTATGACTGGTTTGGTTTCTAGTATCAATGGTGCAATGCATCATTTGATAGGCATAGTTATAATAGAGTGAATGTTGTAATGAGTTTTAAATTTCATGGTTTAGATGACTCCATGCTGGAATATGGCACTAGTCTTTTAATGTTATTGTTTCCTAAGATTCTTTTTTGAGAAGCTGCAATTTAAAATCAAATTTACTTATTTATCTTGTTGTGGGTGTGTGTGGTATTTAATGCATATTACATCTCATGTCTAAACCAGACAGTACCATGAAGGTTATCCAAACCTTTAGGGTATTGTGCATGCTAAGCATTTAAAGGAGGATCATCTATTTGCATTGTTTTGGGTACTTTGGAACACAAGTATCTGTAAGTATACTATTGGGATCACCCTCTCGGGCTTCACAAAGCTCAATGTGTAGGGGAGAAAGGGTTTTAATTCAATCTCCCATTTTTTGGCCAAATCTCTCCTTGAATCTAACCATTAGGCTTGGCATCCCTTTAAGATTCAAGTGGATTACAGATTTTGGGAACCAACAAATTGGATTGGTAACTCTATTGGGAAAGAATTTTGAATCTCCAGTTGTAGACTGTCCTATCATAGAGTCATATTATTTGCTAATATGAGAATTTGGTTCAAATATTGAAGGAATGCATACCTAGAGAAATAAATTGTTGCAATGAACTTGAACATTTCATGATCTATGGTACTCTACTGGTGAAAGGAACTTAGAAGGAAATTCATCTTTGAAGGAGCTTCATATTGCTTGAAGTTGAGTCCTTTGTGAAGAGAGGTGGCGACTTTGTCGAATGAACCTAATGAAGATGTGAAGAAAGTTTCAAATCTACAAATATTTCTAGTCAGGAAGAAGAATTTGTAGCAGCTGCAACATATCTAGGCATTTTTTATTTTTTATTTTCAAGAAGGATAAATTTGAGTGTGAAAACCATATAATTTGAAAGTCTTGAAAAACTTTGGTTCCCTATTGTGTGAAACTAAGCACTAAGAAAGGGAATAAGGGTATGTGCAGAGTCATGATGGGCCAAAAAGTGGTGATATGATGGGTATGTGTAGCGTACATGTGGTTGACAACTTTTAAAGGAGATTCTCAACTTTCCACCAATATAAATTATGCTTTACTTTGAATTTAATAAATAATTATTATTTATTTTCTATTTGAATTACAACTAAAGTCCTGATTGATAGCCTGATTGAAAAACATATATAGCTTTCAAACGATATCACATTTTTTGAATCTGAAACATGTGTCACATTCTATGCTTCGCATACTATAGGATTAAAAAATGAAAGTTTGACCAAGTTAAATTGTGAACATCTGAGTTTTTTATATTTTAAAAAAATTTAATAAAAATTCATAATTAATTATTTACTTGGAAAAAAATTACAAACAAATGTATCACATGGAATGAGTCCTCTACTTATATCTAAAATATTATAAAATAATTATCATTTTATTTTTGTTGTTGGGAGTAGTTAAGACAGAAACACCTACTTCTTAATTTTTCCCTAAAATTTTTGAGTACTCTTGCTTTTGAAATTTCAAATTTTTCACCAAATAGATTTTTAAATAAACCTAGTAGTTTAGAAACTGCATTCAATTTTCTATAGATTCTATTCTTACATATTTTTGAAATAATATAGATAAATTATTCAAATTTTTATGTCAAGTTGTCTAACTTTGATTTTTTTTGAATTTTTTGCCACTTAAGGGCCTATTTTTTCCATGATGGTCCTGCACATACCCATAATAGTGATTATTCTACATACTTTTGAGTTATTACAGCCTCTCTATTATTAAGTGAAGTATGAAATATTTTTGAAGAAAATCATTTAGAAGATCTTAAGAAAGTTGAGATAGAAATTTGAATTGTAAAAGCTTAATATCATGTTGTAAAAGGAGTTTGAGTTGTCCTTTGTAACTGTAAAGTTAATATGAAAAGGCTTGTAAAGGTGTAAGAAAATGTATTATCAACCTATGCATCCTTGTGTGGACCAAAATGTATCAATGCATAGTGTGCAGCCCCTATCATGTCATCAAAGAAATTTCAGCACTGAAAGATACAGAGCCATAAATTTTGATGGTATTTGTGGTTTCCCAAATTTCATACCATTTTAAATTAGAGATAAAATACTGAAATTCAATGGTGAGAAGTCTGAATCATCTAATAAGCATCTACAAGAATTCAATAATTTAATGGGTGATTATGAGGTAGATCATGAGGATGTGATCATGAGACTATTTGTTTAATATTTAAAGGGAGATGCAAGAAACTGGGTATCTTATTTACTAGCATGCTCTATCTATTATTGGGAGGAGTTCAAAGTAGTTTTCATGGAGCAATTTAGTGAAAGACTCAATGCTAGTTTGGTGGTCAGTAAATTTATGAGCATTGAGAAAGA